>LPNX011071674.1:405644-433684 GCA_001517045.1 Pseudotsuga menziesii
CATGCAGGGTGTGAGCTAGGGGAGATGTGCAAGAGGGGAGTGTAGTTGAGGCAGGATGAATGTATGATGTGAAGCACGGGTTGTGGTGCAGGAGAGTGGTGTATGGGATGAGTGTTAAGCAAGGATAAGGACTTGAAATTGGGACTATTATGGAGTGAGAGGTGTTGAGTAATGTAGAAGAGTATGTGAGCAGAAAATGAGTGAGCCAACGTGGCTCTAATACCAATGAAATGGTCAAAATAAATATAAAATATCTATATGATTAATGAGATAATAGATTTACAAAATGTAGTCCACTTTTCTATGGCTTAGGCATCGATTTTTTATTTGTGTCCTCTATACTTTTACATTAATTAAAATTACTATTTTTTAATGATTTAATTTAATATTTGAAACACTTATAGTCTTGAGTAGAAAACAAGTGAAGAGAATGGATGTCTACTTGCAATCATTGGTCGATGATTTTAGAAATTATGGAAAGGGATACATGTATATGATATATCAAGACCATCCCAATGGAGAGGTCTTTTACATTTTATGGCATATGTGCATACACAATGCACGATTATCCAGGACTAGGAGTTTGATTTGGTAAGCATGCTCATTTATTTATTTATATATGTAACATTAACTAACATGCTTACTTTTATTTAACTATCTTTTTTAACGCTAACATGCTCTGTATGCAATAACATCGCAGGTATGGTAACAAAAGGGTATCATGGATGTAAATCTTGTGGACCTTCTATAAAGGCTAGGTGGTCCTGTTAACACCATAAAATTGTTCACTAAGCTCACTACCTTCGGTCATCACATCTTTACATCCACTTTCATAAAGCTAGGCCTCCACCAACCTACAAAAACTAAATTACATATTCGTAATGGCACACTTATATAGTTCCCACACAAATATTCCCCATAAAAATATGGGAAAAAGAATTCAAAATCCAAAAGGAGTGGGAAACTCCCAAGACAACATGCAAATACCATGATTTGCACCAAAACCTAAGGCAAACTTAGAGCTAACAAATCTCCCATAAAAAGAGGGGTGGAGGCCCCCATTTACATGATTTTCACCTCTCCTTACTGACAATCTATGAATTTTGCTCCATAAACCCTAGCTATTTGCATTAGCGTCGAACCCTTATTAAGTAGTACACCTTATGAGTATTGAAGTGGAGAACTAGTGACAATCATAGTCCAAGAGCATAACCCATTCTGAAGCTGGGAGGGCACATAATCTCTCAAGGTAACTCGAACCTAGATGTAATGCCACATTTTCTTAAATAATACAAAGGAATCCATTTATTTCATGACGCATGCTATATGAATGTGCTTTGGAATTATTGCATTTGATTTTTATTGTTATCGTTTCACATTTACAGTTACCATGTAAAATTTACATTCAAATTTGTTTTCATTTACGGCTCCTAATCCTTTTTCACTTTAGCCTATAGTTTTAGTCACATAGTATAGTTCATATTTTACTAGTTTTTACCCGGTTTTATTACACTATTCTACACACGCAGATCCGTGAGAGACAATCTCTTGTGTGCCTTCGACCTTGGCTTGTTCAAGCTAGTAGAACCCCTATTTTTACCTGTTGGAGTGCAAAATCACTGACTACAAATTGGCGACCATATTAGTTTGATCCTCAAGGATCCCTGATTGTTTTCAAATCTTGTTTAATAGTGTTTTCTTGCATAGTTTTTGTTTGATTAGATCTATTAGTTTGCATGTCTTTTAGCTCTGTTAGACACCTAGTTGACCTTTGGCCTACAAAATCGACCTACCCCATCCCTCAGACCCCCACTCAACCCTTGCTTGAGTGTTTTTTTTAAAATTTTCTGCCATGTTGGTCTAGAGAGCTCCTTTCTTGTAGTTAAGGGTGCTCTAGATCACTCCTTTTGCCCCTTTTCCCCAATTAAGAGGGCCCCAGGGAGCCCCTTTCTTCCCGATAATAGCACCCTGCTCTTGATTTTACTATTTTTTGTCCAGCTCCTATTTTTGGGCAAGGTGCTCCCTATAACTCTTTTGTTTCTCAGACAGAAACACTTTGAGACTGATTTATAGACCTGTGAACCCTCTGTTCAGACTCTAGATTTGTTTAGTTTTATTGTTTGTTTTTTGGCTGCGACAACTTTTAGTCCCTTTCTTTTGGCTGATTACATTCAGAAGAGTGATTATTTTTGCATGTTTTGTTTTCATGATCGTCTTTAGCAGTAGATGAACATTTCATTGATAAGTAGGTGATGGTTTGTGTTCTCTACAAAACAGTTAGCTAGTTATTACAGTTGATTTTCAGTTTCAGTTATTTATTTCAACATTTACTTTCAATAGTTATTTATTTTAGACTTGGATTTTTCACACCACTTGTGCACCCACTCATTCCCTATGAACAAAATGAGCCTAAAATTTACTTAATCAAACACACATTTAAACCCCATTGGGGGCCAAAATCAACATTGTAGACAAGTGGGGCACTTAGGATAGGAATCCAAATAATCCCCCTTTGACATTCACATCTGAGACATAGATGTTGACGTTTAGGGTGCCAAAATCCCTTAGTATTTGTTGACATAGTTACAACCAATTACATGGTTAGGCCTCTCCCTTAGGAGGGTCGAAGTCACAAGACTATCTCTAGAGGTCATGATGGAATAACGTACTCCACTATGTATTGAATTCTACCTAATCCTAATCCTCATTGCATTTCCAGGCCACCTTACCAGGGGTGCAATTGTCAAAGGATGAAGTGGAAGATGCACATGCTTGGATGTGTCATTAATGGGGTAGCTTAGTTGCCATTCTTCTGAGGCTCTTTTACCCAAGATCCCTATCGGTAGAGGGATATCCTAGAGCCATTATTGGTCTTCCAAGCCGTATTTTCTGACTCATATTTCATCACCCTAAAGAGGATACTATTTGCGAGGGCTTCCATCTTGTTATCTAGGTGTTTGCATGCTCCCATACCTCATAGGTTAGTGAGTAATTTTGTTATAGGTAGTGACTACTTGTTGGCATTCTGGCCATTTTTTCCACTCGCCTGTTGTGACACGAGATTGCAGTAGAGTTTTAGATTGTGTTGTTGGCCTGAGCACTACTTTTGTTGAGATCTCTCCTTCTGCACACACGACTGTAGTTGGAATTTTTATCCTTTTCATAGCCCTCTTTTGCACTTACATCATTCTGCCATCATTTCTCCTCCAAGGTACTCTCACAAGATTTGCAGGATTCATCACAGTTCACTCATTTCGTTAGAATGACTCCACCGCACTGCTAGTTGACATTGTTTGCTTTGTCGATTTTCCCTTTCAGAGAGAGTCGCGTTCCAAACAAATCCCTACCACTTAGATCCTTCACCTTCACACAACCCCATGGCTGGTCACATCGTGTCGACCGGTAGCAAACCATTACCTATAGGAACCCCACTCATTGGGAACCAACCAACTGGGAACCCTCTAGTTGTGAACGAACCTACTAGGAACCCTCCATTTGTGAACCCACCTATTGGGAACCCCCCCATTGTGAACCCACCTTTTGGGAGCCTTCCTTCCAGAAACCCAGCCATAGGAACTCCAACTATTGGACATGTTGTCATGGGGAACCAATATACATGATATTTTTTTTTATGGGAAACCCTTCTTCGAGTGACCCCCATGTAGGAACTCCACTTGTCAGGAACCCTCCCATGACCATACCTCCACATGGAGCCTTCAGGCCCATGATCCTGCAATTCATGGCTAGCCTTAACCTTCTTGATATTCCACAATTAACCAATCAACCAATTAGACACGATATTACCTAGCCACCAATGCTTACAAAACTCCCTTCGGATATCCCTAAATTTGAAGGGAAGGCTAGAGAAGATCCCTAAAACCACATCATGTCCTTCCACATCCGGTGTTCTTTGAACTCCATAGCTGATGACTTAGTCAGATCTCATATGGAGGACCTTCACTAGTGTTTTCACCAAGTGGTATATTGATCAACCACATGGAACCCACTCTACCTTCGCATCTCTAGTCTCCACCTTCTTGAAGTTCTTTTAGCTTCCCGTATGATACGATGTCGAGGTAGAGATCCTTTTGCTTGTCTCCAAAACACTGCTACCCATATCATGGACCACATCCATGAATGGCGTAGATGACACAGTCTATGAAAAATCAAGTTAGACGATAAGATATTCCTTGATTGGTTTCTAAATTCGTTGATCCTCGTCATCGCTAAAGATGTTTCCTATAAACTTCCCTAGATGGAAGAAGAGGCTATCATGAAACCCCAACAACTTGACTTGATCTACACCCAATCTGTTTACCTATAGACCATTTTTTAGATGCATCGCATGTCAATTTTGCTCACAAAGACCCATCAGGGGCATCACACGCCAATCGATGCTATTATCGGTCCAGTCAAATCCATACTTCAACCTTATTCCTACATCCCTCCGATGATGACACCTTCATATGCCACCCCATCCAATGCCACAACATTGATGATCAGGCCATTCCCTATCTGAGGTTACAGTCCTGATATGTCTCGACTCACCTCCAATTCGAGAGAAACACCTTCCTATGCGTCATCGGTCTTGACCCCTCAGGTCCATGTCCCTCCTTACATAGATCCTACATACGAGAATCCCCCACAAGGGTATGTTCCACCCCTAGAATCCAAACCTTACTACCCTTTCCCAAACCTGCTTTCAATGACCATTGCGCCAACACCCCTTAAGGATTTCCCAACACCGCAACGACAGGTGTATGCTCAATAGAACCAACCACCAAACCAACCCACCCCCAAAAACCAACAATCCCATCAAAATAGAACATGAGGTTGGAACCATGGCAACAATAAACACCGGGGAGGGGGGATACCTCCCACTAACCCTCTGGGCAACAACAGATCCAATCCCACTAACCAAGACCCTAATGAATTTCCCAGGTAATGCAAGAACCCATAGTAAAGGATTAATCACCCATGTTTTTTCTGTGATGTCTACAAACACTACACACACCATTGTCCACACTTATATTGAACCCATAAACTATGGGATGAGGCTAACTGTCGCAATACTGCCGTCACCCCTCAGGCACAACCTCCTCCACCTTAGCTGACCCAAAATCCTATGGTGTTGCAAAACCCTTTTCCTATTCAAGGGGTGGTCACATGCCAACCAATTTCATAGTATGTTGCATCTTCAAGTCAACCCCATGACTCAGGAATGAAATATATATACCTTATCAAACTAAGAAATCAACCTACAAATAAGATAGAACTAGTACGACTCAACCACCAATACTGCTTCTAATAGCTAGTCTAACAAATCATCCCTTGTCGACTCATCCTTGTAGTTACCTCATCCCCCTGCGGAGGAAAACACTGAGGATCCAAAGTTCTCTTTATGATGATTTACGACCAATGCCAATTCATGTGCCACACCCAACTATAGTATTGTCGATGACTTGGTTGAGTCACTCATAACCATGTCCACTTCGGAAGTCCTTAATAATTTCCAAGTACTGTGCAAAATGTTGTTGTTTGCGTTAGGCCTCATCAAACCCAACAATGTGTGTTTGATGACCTTCAACCTTGATCAATTTGAACCACATATGCCATCATCAATGGATTTCCAAATACCCATTATGATACAAAACCTTTTGAATTCACCATTACATAATCAATGAAGGCACGTCCACATGCATCATGTCTACCTTTGTTTGGAAAAAGATTGGATCACCCAAGTTAGATCCATCCTTGATTGCCTTGCTTGCTTACAATGGGCATGCAACCCAATCTCAAGGAATTCTTCTAAATGTACTGGTTTAGTTAGCCGGTAATACTGTACTCATAGACATTGAAAGGGTCATTGCTCAGCTTGACTATAACCTCCTCCTAGGGCGTAGTTACATGTACACAATGAAGGTGACCGCCTCGACTGTTTTCTGGACCATGATGTTCCTTCATGATGGGAATATAGTTAGAATAGAACAACTAACATACTACAACCCCAAGAGGTTAGCGACTCTAAAAAAATATCATCTATATGGTAGAGAACGCCATCAATAGTGCGTCCCTTCCATCTCTGACTACCATCGCCCTAGGTGTCTTTAAGGAATCCCCTATGACTGTGAATTTTTTGGCATTAGCACCACCTCCGACGGTAGTCCACATATTATACCTTTGCACCCTTTCATTCGATATACTAGTGACCCAACAACCAGCCCAACCATAAACACAACCATAAACGTAATTGATTCCAACCCCCCTCTTGAATCCATTACCCAGTAATCAATAAGGAGCCACACCTATTCAACATATACCTTTCTTATTTCTGTCCTTAAGCATCGTAAGCTCACATGTTATGGAAACCCTCAACATGTTGGGGCTAACCTTGGGCATCGTCGTTTGGTATCTTACACCCCCAAAACCCTCCCACGTCCCTACATGTCATTTTGACACCAGTTTAGCCTATTACCACTAGCAACCTCCCACCACCCAACACACCACCAGTTTAGGTATCCCCCAGGATTCCACTTAGCTTACCCCAATCAACCCCCCACCTCCTCCCAAGAAGAAGGCAAGGGGCACCACTTCCAATACCAATTATAGTAAAGCTGAGAGTACACCTTCCTCTTCTTTGACTCGAACACCACCCCCTTACGCATTATGTGATGTTAACGTTCATGCTACCCATAAATATCTGCAATTTCCCATCCTACAAACATATGCCCAAATGCTTGATGATGACTAGAACATTCCTGTGGTCTAGATCCACAACCCCATCCAACCAAAAAAATGAGACTCTTCGAATGAACCATCCATGCACGATATGTGGTCTATATGGCCATTATTCCCATCATTGCACCGAATTAGCCTAATACTCCTATGTCTTGGATAATTTATGAAATCTCTCTCTTGAGTCAGAAATGACTGTTGTAGAAGAGATCCACCCCCCGACATCTTCTTTGAGCGAGACAAACACCATTTATTTCATCTCATCCTTTGATGAGCCTTCCTCATTATCCCATATTATTACGAGTGTGTCGATGAAAACATGTTCCTCTGACCTATCTATTCAACCCATTTGAACCAATGACAAAATTCTATGCCTACATCTTGGGGGCAGGCATCCAAAAATTCCTATTCATCCTCACCATCCTTATTAGTGATACTAGGGGAATACACCCTAGCGCAGGTGTCCCTTATCATCATATCACCAAGATAGCTTGCCACCATGGTTATACACCTCATCGTACACCCCCCTTCCCATAGTTTATCGATGTTCTATTGACATCTCTTCATGAGAGAATACGCAACCCATCGACACCTCTGGACTAGGGGGCATGATTGACTACCTCGACCCTGGTATAAGGGGAAAAATCACTCATTTTGACCCTGCCCCATCACATTTATCTTAGTCCATCACATTTATGTCAGTATTCAATGATCCCATAGCTCATCACCACACATATGTGATCCATAATCACAAACCCCATGCTCAAAGCATGGGTGCAAGTCCATAACCCCGCTCATTTTCACATGCGTGATCTCGACTATTTCCTGAGATCACATGTCATACTGCATCCATTTGTTGCACCATTTGCACCATCAAAATCCATATTCCATGCCTTTCATGATTAGTGGGAAATTTTCTCATGATCACTAACCTTTGTTCAAACCACCTTCTAGGCCTTCCACGACTTATGTGCCATCACATAAGTCATGTACTATATGCGTTTGTATGCATTCTTTATATTCTAGACTATTAAATTATTGTAACTTCAAAGTGTATATACCCCGATGTTCCTATCGAGAGAATCATGTGTATTTTATTGTACCCCGATGTTTCTATTGGTAGAATCATTTGTATTTCAATGTACCCTGATGCTCGTATCTGGAGAACTACTAAGAGTCATGAGGAAGTCCCCTCCTTTGTAAGTCAGGGGGTAAAGTCCACACAGTTGTGGGGCACTAGAGTCTCCCTAGAGAATTCAACCCAGTCAAGTACACTGGGGCCGACATAGTTGAGTTAAATGTCAAGTGAACGAAAGAATATAAATAGAGGGAGGCGCTCCTCATTTGAGATAGATACTCACTTGTGTATAACGCATGGAGAGAGAGAGAGAGAGAGAGAGAGAGAGAGAGAGAGAGAGAGAGAGAGAGAGAGAGATGCTGGAGGGAGGCACACATGTTTTTGGGTCTTGTATTTTATCTTTTATACATCTTATATAGAGGAAGTTTTTGCTGGGTTTTCTTCTCCATGAGGGTTTCCCAGGATAAATCTTTGTGTTCTTTTTTGTGTGGTTGTGCTTGTCTATCTTTCAGTGATATTTTGGCTTATGGTTATGATGCTATGATTCTAAATGATATAATATGTGATATAACCATAAAAAATTAACATGGTATCAGAGCCACCCTAAAATAAGTCATTGTGCAACCGAAACAATGCTACAACTACAACCATTGAAGATTAGGGTTTCATGCTTGAAAACCCTAAAATACTAAAACTAGTAGTTTTGGTAGATTCGCTCTATCTCGATATTGGAGAAGGCTCAGGAGCCAAAACTTGCACAAGACAAAGATCAATTTTTTATGTACACTTTGTAAAATTTTCAGCCTAATATTCGCTATATTCTGGGAGATATGATTCCTCCAAGTTAGGGTTCCAGTCTCTCTCAGGATTCAACCTTAAACATGAGACCTAGGGAGAATTTCTATATCTTGGGCTACGAAGGTCCAAATGAAATTTCTCAAGATGTTCCAGAAAGGGCGCAAACTGTACTTTTTGTGGTAAAAATTTCAGACCTATAACGTGAAACAGTTACACGTGGAGGTCCGTACAAGTTATCTCTTTTGAACAGTCCTGAAATAAATCACCTTGGGAAAATGCATATAAGTCCCAATTGGTGAAACCAATTCTACTCAAACCTATGGTGTTGGAAAGCGAGAAAATGAGTCTACCTCAGTACGAAATTCTAGACACATAGGAGCAATAATTTCAGAGATATTGTAGAAACAATATCAGGCATTCTGAAGAAGAAACTGAAGAAAACTAGGGCATTAGATATTTTGCAATTTTGATCACAGTTTTGGGAAAATTAATATGCTGCTTAGCTCACCTTCAAGAGGCACATCTTTCCATCCAATCAAATCTGAAAGATTCCAAGTTTTGAAAATTAGGGTTTCTCTAACAAACCCTAGATTAGCCAGATCTGGAACCAGAACAAACACCTCAAACCGGATTTCACTGGTTCTTGAAGAAAATGAATTGGACACCTACATAAGTGGAGAGGTTCCAGTTCCAGAGGGAGATGAGGATCAATCCTTACACAAAAAGAAACTCGACTCATAATAAGAGAATAGAATATGGGAGCAACTGAAGATCAAGCGCTCACGATTGAAAGAAGATCCCTCAAGCGATGAGGAATATGAAGAACTCAATTGTTGAAGAACCTCTTATCCATGTTAGCATTTGGATAAGAAATGATGATGTCATGAATGAAGAAAATGATGAAGCAGAAGGATAAAGAAGGATTCTACCCATGAAACGAATAAAATATAAGTATTCAATCGTCATTTCATGATATTGTGTTGTTATGCATTTGATTATATTCAGTTGATGTGTTATGCATGATAGAATGTTTGCATTAATGACAGTATACTACTAATATGCATGTGATGGGTAAGTAGTTCATGGTGCTATATAACTCTCCATTGCTACTTATCTAGAATGAAACCTCTTTGCTAACATACTGGATTAAGTGCACAATATCAATGACGTCATGGTAGAGATGGAAGGAATCTAGAAAGTTTCTATGAGATATGGATGAATGTTGTATTGGCTAAACATTTGGAGGATGCATAAGAATTTGTCGTTATGCATATGATCTATGCAATGGTTCTAACCATGCAACTGGTGCATTTGAATTGTAGGAAAGGTCCTATACAACCACCTATAAGAAAAGGAGGATGAGACTTGTTCCGAAGAACAAGTGATGACAATTCAGGATTCACTCCAATAAACATGAACCTGAAGCTCCCAAGGTCAGAGACACCGTGACGGAAGAAAGAGCTTCAAAGAGCGGTAGATCCACCTCGAAAGATGAATACCACCTTGGGTATGAGTGATAACTCAAGAGGAAGAAACGTATGGCGAGACTTCCAAACCAAAGTAAGAGGCCTCAGACACACTCTAGTTGTGTAACAGAGTTGGGTGAGATCATTGATGCAAACCCTTCAAGCTATGGAAGAAGCTATGATCAAAGAGTAACTATTGATCATGAGGGATGATGTCTATGATATGGTTTCGAGACCTGAAGGGAAGTTCGTAGTGTCTTCCATATGGATATACAAGAACAAGTGTACAAAGAAAGGGTTGTGGTCTGTCTCAGAAATAATAGACTATGGCATGGCATATTCTATTGACCAGACACACTTCTTTAGTAGAAGTATATATCAAGCAAAGAACCACCTATACAGAATATGGTTTGTACGAGCTCAAAAGGCACCCATAGAAAAGCACACCCAGGATCTTGATAGATCACCTAAAGTGATGAATATCTTAACCTTTGCTACAAGGTTGAAGATGGAAACCTATAGAAGACAACAAGCTCACAGACGGGTGCAAGAGGAACTTTTCGACAAAGTTCAAGATAAAGGGATCTTGGTATCTAGTAACCTGAGATGGATACCTAGTAGCATAGGATGCTACCTGCCACTCTAGTAAAGAATGCAAAAGGAAGATGATGCTCCGCTTCAGGGGGAGTGACTACAAAATATCTCTGAGTTTGACATGGTACGGCATGATGGAAAGCTTCCCTATGGACCTAGATTTTACCAAGAGTAAAGTGGGTTCCAACCTTCAAGGTTGAATGCGGAAGACTAGGATATGTCGATGACCTGACATAATGAACTCATGGAAGATGCAATGATGGAAGAATACCACAATGATGTTTGGGATATAGTACTCAAACTAGAAATCAAGAGTGTGGTATCTTCCAAATTAATTTGCAAGATAAAATATGTTGTTGATGGAAGTAAGGAAATATTTGTGGCTAGAGGATTCTCTCAAAGAGAGGGAATTGATTATGAAGAGACACTTGATCCAGGAAGCAAGGTACACTTCCATCAGAACTATCATGAAACCTGCTTCCATCATGAAGTGGGATCTACACCAGATGGATGTAAAGACAACCTTCCTGAATGGTGTGATTGAGGAAGAGGTTTACATCGAACAACCACAGGGATTTGAAGTTGAAAAAAAAACAAATTGACTCATGTATGCAAGTTGAAGAAGGCCATGTACAGCCTGGAGAAAGCTCCTAAAGCTTGGTATCGAAGGATAGATAGTTTCCTGACGAGCTTGGACTTTACTAAGAGTAAGGCCGACCCTAACATTTAATTCAAAGGTTATACAAGATGAATCTGTCATACTATATATGGATGACCTATTTCTAACAGGGAATGAGAAACAAATCACATATTGCAAGAAGAAGCTAGCTGAAGAATTCGAGATGAAAAGATATTGGATTAGTGCTTATTTCCTCAAGTTGGAAGTATGGAAGAGTCCAGAAGGAATCTTTTCAAACCAGGGAAAGTATGTTGTGGAAATCTTAAAGAAGATTTGCTATGTTGGATTGTAAAGCCATGGCCACACCCATGGATACCAACATGAAGTTGTTGTCTGATGAGACATCAGAGTTAGTGTATATGACTTAGTACAGACATATTTCTTTGAGTCATTGACGTATCTGATGGACACAAGGTCAGATATATGCTTTGCCGTGAACAACTTGAGTTGAGTTAGTATCTAGGTATCCCTAGATGTGTTCACCTGATAGTTGCAAAGCATGTGATGAGATACCTAAAAGGTACGACAGACTTGGGACATTACTATGGTAGAGATCATGACTACAAATTATATGGATATACGGATGCAGATTGGGCTGGAAGTGTCTCAGGTAGAAGAAGCACATCGGGTGGATGTTATAGTCTGGGGTCTGCGACGATTTCATGGTTTAGCAGGAAACATTCTAGTGTTGCTCTTATCACGACTGAAGCAAAATATATAGCAGCCTGCTCTTCTAGTTGTGAATCCATATAGCTTCGGAAGTTGATGTCAGGTTCATTCAACCTGGAGTTGGATACCACCGTGATTCTATGTGATAACCAGAGTTGTATAAAGATGACGAAGAACCCAGTGTTCCACGATGGATAGAAGCACATAGAAATCCGGTATTTCTACATTCGAGATATGATGCAGAAGGGATGCATAAAGCTCCAATATGTGAGTATCGATGAACAAGTTGTTGATGTGTTGATGAAACCTCTGTCTTGAGTAAAGTTTGAATACTTTCGAGACAAGCTTGGTGTTGTTCAGAAAGACCTTCCTCGAAAGGGGGAGCAGTGATGTTGCAGTGGGAGTGTATCATCCCTGGACATTTGTCCTAAAGTGATTCGTAGACTTATGTCTCTGAGAAAGAAGAAGGATTGTATCATCTATGGACATTTGTCCTAAAGTGATCCGTAGCCTTATGTCTCCGAGAAAGAAGAAGGATTGTATCATCCTTGAACATTTGTCCTAAAGTGATTCAGTGACTTCAGTCCTCGAGAATGTGGTGGGATTGTATTATCCCTTAACTTTTGTTCAGAATAGATCCGGTGACTTCGGTCCTTGAGAATGTGGTGGGATTGTATCATACCTAAAATTTTGTTCCGAATGGATTTAGTGACTTCGATCCTCGAGAACGTGGTAGGATTGTATCATCCTTGAAATTTTTGTTCAGAACGTATCTGGTGACTTCGGTACTCTAGAACATGGTAGGATTGTATCATCCTTGAACTTTTGTTCAGAACATATCTGGTGAATTCGGTACTCGAGAACGTGGTAGGATTGTATCATCCTTGAAATTTTGTTTAGAACGGATCCGATGAATTTGGTACTCGAGAATGTGGTAGGATTGTATCATCCTTGAACTTTTGTTCAGAATGGATCTAGTGACTTCGGTACTCGAGAACGTGGTAGGATTGCATCATCCTTGGACTTAGTCCTAAAGTGATAGGGATTGATTATCCCATAATTTTATTCGGTGACTTTGGTTGTCGAGAATGTGGTAGGATTGCATCATCCTTGGACTTAGTCCTAAAGTGATAGGGAGTGATTATCCCATAATTGTATCTGATGACTTCGATTGTCGAGAATGTGGTAGGATTGCATCATCCTTGGATTTAGTCCTAAAGTGATAGGGAGTGATTATCCCGTAATTGTATCCAGTGACTTCAGTTGTCGAGAATGTGATAGGATTGTATCATCCCTGGACTTAAGTCCAAAAGTGATCTAAATACTTTTGTCTTCGTATTGTGGATTGTAGGTTGTTGTTGATATGATGATGTTGCTGATCAAAAGATCAAAGTGTGATGATGATGTTGCTGATCAAAAGATCAAAGTGTGATGATGATGTTGCTGATCAAAATATCAAAGTGTGATGATGATGTTGCTCAGGCCGTTGTTGATGATGATGATGTTGCTGATCGAAATATCAGAGTGTGATGATGATGTCGTTGATCGAAAGATCAGAGTGTGATGATGATGTTTCTCAGAGAATTGCTACTGATGATGATGATGATCGAAAGGTCAAAGTATTGCTGATGATGTTTGCAGTCGTCACTACTGAGGAACTTTTAATTGTTAACGGTTAACCTAAACAGGTTTAAAATATAACTGATTCTTTTGTTAATTTCTAGTTCTGCATACTTATTGTTTGTTTTCATAAATCATTGTTAAGAATTCGATTTAGCAGGTTATGATTTGGAACAACAGGAATTGAAACATCTGTTTGATTACTTAAGTGCTAAGTTTGTTTTACTATTTTTGTGAAATTGTGAAGGAACTTCAGTTGAGATCTGAGGCTTACTCAGCTTTTTAGCTAACGCAGTGAAGTGATGCTTCTTTTATAGGTCTTATACAGGTAAGATGATTTGTAACCAGTTTCCGGATCAAGATTATTATCTCAACTAGCATAAAAAATATAATGCTAGTAATTTTATTTACCTTACAACTTTTATCAAAATGGACGAGGTATCGTTGATCTGTGTATTTATGTTTTTAATTAGTTTTCTGGTAAATATAAGTGCTTAGGAAAACTGATATAAACCAGTTGTTCTTCCATCTTGCTTCAACTATAATAATTGATTCTCTAACTTTTATCTATCTATTAACAGTTAGGTCATGTATGTAATCCTAGTGAAATGTAAATCATAAAACAAGTCCTTTAATACCTTATTACTTGCTACTAAGGTAATTCCAAGGGTATTATTTTCAACAATATTCAACGCTATGTAAACTAGGAAAACTAAATATATGTATAGTCATAAGACTAAAAATATCATGCGGAAATAGACTTCTAACTGCCTAGATATTCATCAAGGTTAATGATTTCCTTTCATAAGTTCTTGCCCAAATCCATGGTTGATAGAAATAAAACCTTAGTATAAGCATGGACTAATTCCAAAGGTTGTAAAGCATGGATAAATACCTTAGTATAGTTTCTATCTCCCTATAAAACTCGCTAGGGTTTAAATATATTAAGTGTTATGAAAAAATGGTATAACCATAGTTCCTTTATAAAATGTTTATGTGTGCAGGCTGCTCCAAGGAGATCTCGAACTATAATATGAAACCCACTTTTCACAAAGAATTCCAATGCCACGCGGTCATTACTCGATGGTTAGGTTTTGTTGACTTAAGGTTCAACATAAAACTATCCTAAAACCCTAAAATTCGCATGTTGTCTTGTCTCTACTGTGGAGTGGAAGTGCGGTCGGCTCATGGACGCAAGGTGTGTCTTCATTCCTTAAACCATTGGAGTACATGCCTCCCCTATGCCATTCCAAGTTCTTCTACAAGTGGGGTTTATGTAGCCACTGTTTTGCTATGTGTATGAGCCCTCCATGGCCGTTACCATAACCCTGTAAGTGCTACCCTTCGTTGTTACCTTGCCTCTGCAAGTGTATCCAATCAAGCACTGATGAACTTGATAGTGTGAGCACGACAATAAATTTTTCGTAGTGTAATCTTGTCTGTCTAATTGAGTGTTCTTGTTGGGTATAGGGTTAACTGTCCTCACTGCCTGATTTTTAGTGTGGGATTTGCCTTTGTTTTGCTGTGGTTTTCGATTTCGGGCTTGAACACTGCGCGTTGTGTTTTCTTCTGACAGTGCTTCCTTGAAGCTCATTGTACCCTTATTTGTGGCTAGGGTTTGTGCATGCACATTACCACTACGGGGACGAGAATCCATTTTCAGGTAAGATAAAATAACACTATCACTATTCTGCACAATAATTTGATTGTTATTTTATTAATTGTAAGTATTTAACATTTGGGGGTTTTTGATTGTGCAGGTTTTCGAGACAATGGCTCTATGCTAATGGACACCACCAATAGGGCTTCCACGATGGCATTCATCTGGGTAAGTCTCGGTCTCGTCTGAGGTTTTCTCCTGCACTGGTTATATGGTGTGTTTAGTTGTTACTACCCGCTTGGTTCTTGGGTTACTGCTCAGCCATGGCTGCATTAAGATCTGTTTTCTTTGAAAGGCCATGTGGCCGAGACTGTGATGTGTTGTTTAAGAAATCTTTGAAGCCCTAGTGGTTGTATCGTGATGGAATATTTTGGGCCTTCACGACCATGACCTGATAAAATATTTATGTGGCATTTTTTACCGTAGTTTAGTTACAGTAATGTTATTTTTGAACATGCTATTAAGCCATGTCTTTTTGTTGTAAAAAGGCCATTAGGCCGTAACTGATATGGGTACTATAATGGTTAGGGTTAGATGGTATTTCTATTTTGAATAAGCTCGAAGCTTACTGTTTTGTAACTTATATACTTGATAATATATATATTTACTGTGGTTTGAAGAAGATGATGGCAGGATGTAATATTTATCTGTTCTAATTTATTTTTCAATTCTTTTTAAATTATCCTAAACATAAATTTTGTTACTGCAAGACATTTGTTTTGATGAATAGATAGCTAAAGAACATTTTTAAGAAGTTTATTATGGTTTATGTTCGTAGTTGTTTTGAGTTTGATTAAATGATAAATAAATAGTTCAGATAGTTGGTTTCTATGACAAAATTTGATTTTTAATGTCAGTAAGCAATTATTCAGCAAAAAGATAGAGGAAAAGTTGAATTAATAACCTAAGAATTTACTGTAATTCCCGGGTTAGATTATTTGAAAGGTCTTTTACTTACTTTCTCTCAGTTTATTATTATCATACAGTTTTAATACTGTTTCTTGTGGATAATGTATTAAATTTTATATATTCATCTATTAAATACTTGGGATTATACAAATAAAGTATGTATGCTTTTAATTAGTTTAATAGGTGAAACTGGATAATCCCTCTGCTAGCAAAAGAGGTAGTAATGTTATTTATATTTTACAGTTCCTTTAAAATAGGTTTTGTTTTTTTTAAACCTTAGTTTACTTTTACTTTATTATAGAGTTTGATAGTTGATTATAATGTTATTCAAGTTACATTTTTACTTAGATTAATGATGAAGTTTATCTAAGTAATTTCTAACCTCATTTATACTGTTTCTTTAAGTTAATCCTACTTATTTATTTTCTGTTTTTATAATGTCTTTTAATTGCTATAATAATAAACTTATAGTAAATATTCTATCTACTGTGTAAATAAATACACAGACTAAATATATATGTATTTTTAAATCTTCCCTAGAGACAAATTTGTTTATACTATGACATTGTACAATGTCTAAGTAAAACATCTCGAATAGAAAGGAATAACATACATATGATTAACTCTTATGAAATATGTAGATGGTAAAATAACACATTCAAGCATACTTCATTCGATTCTTATCAGAAATTAATCTAACCTACTGTACTAGAGTACCTTGCAAAAGGTGTGGAAAAATACAGTTAGGTATTTTTTTTAATCTATCAGTAAAACTAGAAATTCTTCTAATCATTTACCCTAATCTATATCTAATCCAACATTGACTATCTTTTTCATTGTAGAAGGTTTCATTAAATAATCCTAAATACTGAAGAACAGAAGCATAACACATTTTCTTTGCTTAAATTCATTCCTTCTTCATCCTAAATATGCAATTAGAAGCTAGAATAATCATGTATAACCTAGAAATGTAGAAGAGGTGACAACAGCTTAAGGAACTTGTTCCTCCCAACCAACTATTGGAGATAGCTAAACTGCAAATCTCAGGACCCCCGAGCTTGTCTCCTGGTCCACCTGGTAGAAGTACTGGTGAGAGATGTAGTCTAGTAATCCTCTGCAACTCTACTGAGTATTCAACAGTAACACTGTTATTCATTCAGCAGTATGAACTCAGCTTAGAAATTAGTTCAAATCTTGAACACTTTTCACTCAAAACAAACTTCATCTGGTCCCCTCCATTGAATTTTCTTGTGCACTTCATTCGCTTAGAATGTTCACAAGTCAAGAATGAGCAGCCTCAACTGTCTTCAATGGGAAATTTTATTAGCATGACTAGGTCTTTTGGGTCAGTTTTCACTTAATGATCCACCTGGTCTTGTTCAACTTTCTTGGGGAACATGACCACAAAAATAGGAAAGTTGCCTCCTGCAACAACTAGAAGTAGTTTGAGGATGCTGCCAAGTGTCAATCTGCTCTCAACCCAGCCTACTCCACCAAGTGACTAGTAAAACACTCATTTAATAGCTTCCTTAAGCTGTTGTCTCATCTTTCATTTATTAATTAATAAAATATTCAGCAATTACATTCAATTATTCTTGACTACACTTGGTCATTAATTATAAACTTTATAATAAAATATAACATAATGTTTCTTAAAACATAAAATGTTTTGCAATTTGGGGCATGTGGCAATTGTTGAGCCTCATTTTATTATAATTTTTGGCGATTAAATAACACATTTAAACACATATTTTATTATTTTTAGTATATTTTATGTCATGCAGATCGTTATTTCAGCACAAGGTAAGAACAAATTTGATGTTATTACAACTTTGGTTATTAATATCATTTTTATGATTTTATTAAGTCAAAATTATATTATTTAAAGCATATTTAATGAATAATTTGATATGTATATTCGTTTGTAGATTTTATAGTTCGTTTGGGAAAATTAACACCAAAACGCATTCAGCCTTCCTTTCGCACCATATGTCCAGCTCACGATCCAGCTTGGCATTCAACTTGTCATCCATCCGTCGCGCGAAATTCGCAGGTGGTTTTCCAGGTTTTCCCTAGATCGACGCCCAACATATATCCAACTCACGGCTCAGTGTTTTGTTCAGCTCGTCGTTCAACTCGCCCATCAGCCTGTGCGCTGTCCATAACCAGTTTTGGGCATTTAAACACAAAACAACCTGCAATTGAACTGATCATCCATGCATTTGGAAGGATCGCCACCTAGCTGCTTACTATCCATGCGTTCAAAGGGATGGACATTTGCTGTTTAATCATAGCCTCCTCTGTTTTAATATTAAACTATCAGAAGCCTGTGTGTTTAAGGGATAGAATGACCTATGTTCTAGAAGACCGATTATGTCATTTCCCTCGCTCTCCACAACACCACAAGTCCATCCTCCACGCTAAGCAAGGGATCGTCGCCACATTAAGCACGCTGAGGGAGGCCTGTTCATGCTAAAGAAGGAGCAGACTCGCCACATTATGCCATGATCATGCTGAAGAAGGAAGACGTCCATGCGTTGGTTGCTGATCAATTATGTGCCTTTAAAGATTGACTAAAATTAGAGAGCAGTCGACCTTTAGGGTCGACTTGCTCATCTCTCATGTAAACTATATATATCAGTCTCTGAATACAGAGCAGAGTTAGTTAGTCAGGAAAGTTAGAGAAGTATTTTGTTAAGCAGTTCATAAACACTGCAATTTTGTTTCTGAAGTTGAATAAAGAGTTGTATGCATTGCTGTTGAAGATTGCATTTGAGTAGGAGTTAGCAGACATCACCCCTGATTGTTGAGAGGGCCCCTCATCAACCAGAGGTTCATTTCTTTGTTAAATTTAGTTCTTTCTTTTCTGTTTTAGCTAGTCTAGTTTAATTTCCAGTTTGTTTTCATTAGATAATAGTAAATGCTATTTTATTTCTTGTATTGCATTAGCTTAGTTTTATTTCAGCAATTAAACAAGTAGATGCGCCCATAGCTTTGCTTTCAGTTATTTTATTTATAGTCATTTCATTTCAGTATTGTTTTTAGTCTTTATTTCTAAACATATAAAGTAGTTTTCTTCCATTTGAATTCAGTCTTGTTTATTTATTTCCTGTTATGAATTTGCTTATATGAAATAGTTTGCTTTCATTTAGATTTAGTTCTGTTTATTTATTTATTGTCATGAATTTGCTTATTGTCATGAATTTCTAGTTTGTTTAAATTAATTTCTAGTTTATTAATTAGTTTAATATGCAATGCTTTCTTTTTGTTTAAGAGTTAGTTTGAAGTTAATTTGTTAATTAAACAGGTTTGTTTATTGATTCCATGCATTAGGTTTAGAACTGCATAACTTCAGCTGAAGAATTAGTTTATTTAGGTTAGTTTTTACCATTTTCAACTGTACAAACTGCCATTCGGACCGTCTGTCCAGTCTACCATTCAGCCATCACTTACAGACCTACTGTTCAGTCTGTCATTTAACCCTTAGTTCTGTTTTTAGTGTTTTTTATGTATTTTAAGATTGTTTATAGTTTTGTTTTGTCAATATTTGGATTATGTTTGTAGCTGGTAGTTTTATTTAAGCATTACAATTAAAATTTGACTGTTTTAGGTTATTGATTAAGGTTTTATTATTCTTCTTTTATTTTCTTTTCACCTTAAATTAAATATGAATTAATTTGTTCTTATTTCTTGAACATTAAATATTGACTTCGTTTTACTGCTGTCATATGTCATGGTTATCTTTGTTTGCACATAGAGTTTAGGGTTAGATGTATTATTTTTAAGAGGAAGTTAGATTATTTGTAATCATAGGAATCATTCTTGTTTTTGGTATGTATTTATTGAAGAATAGAGTTTAAATATCTTTATTAATTTTTCTACTTGCTTCTTTCAAAGTTTTATTTATTAAGTTTTCTACTCGCTTTTTCAGTTTTCTATTCTTTGTAAGATAAGTTGTCTTTTTACCCCAGCCTTCCGCTTAAGGAGTAGTTAGTTGGTTATTTGTCAGTTCAGTTGTTATAATTCCTTTTATGTATGAGTTAGTGTCTGAAGTTATAAGTATTATTGTTTATATCTTTCTTTTTAGTAGCTGTTTAAAAATTTGACACTTCAGTCTAGTCCGATAGTCTTAGGAGTTTGACTCAGTTTTTCATTTTGAAAGATATTTCTATCTTTTGTTTATTAAAATATCTCCATGACACCCTAGGAGCCTCTTTACCTTTGCATATATTTTGTATCAACTCTAATCCTACCAACCCCGGTCGATAATTAAATATTAGGTGTATTTAAGATAGTAGAACACACCCAAACATTTTTGGCACTGTTGTCGGGGAGTTGTTTTATAAGGTAGAATAAATAGGGTTCCTTTATGAAGTTTAGATAGATAGATTAGTTTTATATTACACAACAAGAGGGAGGGGAGAACAGTAAGACACAAAGACAACTTCAGTATGAAATTCCTGGAATTTTCGTGGTGTAATAGCTAGACGCATCCACTATAGTGGGGTGCCCCAAAGCCTTGTTGTTCCTTTGTTGTTTCTGTAAGTGTGTTATTTTTCTGCATTTGTCATGTACTTGTTTTTCTTCTTTTAGAACTGTCATATCTGTTATAACAGGCGCCCCCAAACTCAGCAACAATAGTAATAACATAAGTTTTCTTTAATTTAGTTTTCTTTTCATGAACATACTTAGATACCCTCAGGGTAGATTTATTAAGGTAGGAAAATCTATTGACATTTTTGCTAACTTTTCCAGGGGACGTAATACCCCAACTACTAACTCACCAAAAAGGTATCGAAAAATACCTGAAGGAAGTAATTATGCTTGGAAACCTAAAGAAACTCTTCCAAGAGATCTTACCAAGGGAACCATAGAAGGAGAAGGAACCTTGCCCAGAGGCCCTGAGGACCTCATTCTGGAAGAAATTGAAAAGGATCAACCACTAGTAACCTCTAGTTTTCCACTAGTCACACAACCAAAGGATACGACCTTTTCACTAGTAGGAATCCGAACTTTGTTGACCTTGTTGATCCTGAGCAGGTAAAAGCCCTCTTTGGAAACCCCTTAGATACAATCATCTCACAAATTGAGACATCCACAGTAGAACCTAATTTCCCTCTAGGGTTTAATAAGAAAACAGTTGACCAGAGGAAGATATCTCCTGAAACATAACGTTGGGACGCTCCATTATCACCTCAAAAGGAGCTTCCTAGGTATATTTATATTTAAAACCGAGCCTAAATGGAGGGACGGGGAGAGAACGAAGATCGTAACGAAGTTATAAATAACGAAGGAGAAGGAGAAAATCAAACTGAGGCTACCTTTGGGTTTCCTATTCTAGATACTGTAATGGATGTAAATATGAAAAACATCCCTCCTTCTTTACCTACCTTTTATGGAAAAAGTAGTGAGGACCTGGACACATTCTTGTTTGAGTTTTATATTCTCTGTAGGAGCTATAATTATCTACAAGATGCTCACAAACTAAAACTCTTTCTTGCTACATTAAAAGATTCCGCCTTGCGATGGTTCATGGGATTAGGTGAATCCACTATCAAGACTTGGGATGACATGAGAACCTCATTCTTGCGAAAGTATTAAGAATACTGCAAACCTAAAGATTCTCGACATGATATATTCAAGATACAACAAGTTGAAGATGAAATCCTAGAGGATTATCTCGAAAGGTTCATTTATACACTTCATAAATCAAAGTATCATGACCTTCGAGAAGATGCAGTACGTACAGTTTTTCTCAAAGGAATATCCGAGGACTTGCTAGAGAGTCTTAATCTCATGGAAACAGATGATATTTCTCATAAGACCTTTGCACAGATCGGTGAGATGTGTAAAAATTATTCTAGAAGTAGGGGGAAAGTTGGGAAAAACTTTTGAGAGCCTTAAAGTAGAAATGTAAGAGGAAACGTTCCTAGTTTAGGAGGGGTTACAAGAATGGAATTGGGTAACCTATTGGAAAATTTTAAGAGAGACATCTTAGGAGAGATGGGTTCTCAATTAGATGTTTTACAATCCAAGAAAATGCAAGATGAAGAATGGGAAACAATGAGTATTTTTTGTCCAAGGTGTAGAACAAAACATCCTCAAAGGGAATGTCCGTTAAACAATATCTCTATATGTCACATATGTACAGAGGAATATCCGACATATAACTGTCCATCCTTGCCTGGATTGCAAGCCATCTATAAGAGTGGGGATGTAGGTGAAACATCTAGGAGCCCCCCTTGGAAATCTAGAGATCAACCAGCATACTAGAGTTTTCCACCACAATCCCCACCCTATTACTCTCCATACCAACAACCCCAACAATGGAACAATCCTAGTTGGTAGAGTTGGCCACCTCAGTATCCTCCTCCTCAATTTCCACAGCAACAGTATTGGTCACAAGGGTGGAGAGGACAGCCATACCCTCAGTCACAACCTTTCCCTCCACCTAATCATCCTTATCCTCAGCATCAACCGAACTTCTAGCAGCATTTTCCTGGATTTGTACCTCCAGTTCCTCTCATTACACAACAACCTCATCACTTCCAGAATACAAATCCTCTGCGACCGACATTATTACCTGCACAACCGATACCTAACCCTAATAATAAACCAACTCAAGATCTTAACAATATTGAGTTGCAAACTCTTCCATCCTACCTTGTTTCGACTGTACCTATACATGAGATGCAATTACGGTCTAGAAGAGTTGTTAATGATAAACCCAGAACATCAGTCGTCATTTGTGAGGAAAACAAAGAAGAAGAAGATTAAAATGAACCTGTGAATGATGCCATCTTGGAGGATGTGAACATTCCAAAATTTCTAGAACCTACCCATCCTCCGCAAGAACCTATTCAGGAACAAAGAATTCCTCCATTTCCAGCAAGACTAGTAATAGAAAAACCTGTAGTTCATTCTAAATATGATATCTTGAATGAATTAAAGCTTATCTGTGTCAAAATATTCTTATTGCAAGCTATTAAAGATATACCAATTTATAGTAAGGTGATAAAGGAATTATGCATTAAACGCCCAAGGAAGAAACAAAAAGACCCCCTTACAATTCATGTCATAGGAGAAATGTCTGAATATATGTTAGATCAGTCCCGGATTGCAAAATATACAAATCGAGGATCCCCAGTAGTGACTGTAATTATAAATAATACCGCCATAGATAACACATTAATCGATTTAGGATTAGCCATCAATACGATGACCACTGCAATTTTAGAAGTTTTACAGTTGGGACAATTTCTTCGACCCACCCCTTCCATCTTGGAACTAGCAGACCATACTACGGTAAAGCTTGCTGGAGTCCTGGATGACATTATTGTATCAGTAGCTTCATGGGAATACCTAGTCGACTTTATGGTCATAGAATCAAAGGATCATTCTAAAGGACATCCTATTATCTTGGGAAGACCATGGTTAGCTACTACCAATGCTTTTATAGGATGTAGGGATAGGGAGATGACCATTTCCAATGGGTTGTCTACCCAAATACTTATTTTATATCCCACAACACAGCCAGTAACTGTAAATTCATGGTGGTTAAATTGTTCCTTTGGGGACGAATATTTTGATGAACTTTCCTTTCCTAGTGATTTCTCCTGGGCATTGCAGAAGCAGACTACTGAGAATGTATTGAATCAATTTATTTCCTCCGCCACTAGTATGATTTTCCTCTGTCGTTTGCTAAATTTGATCAAATCATTGGAGATGAGTTTCAGGAAACTATGGCTCTCTCAATGTTTATAGAAACACCTTGTGTCTTCATAATCGAAGAGCATATGGGACCTTTCACCATACCTTGTGAATTCGGCCCTGAAAATTTTCTGCACATAAATGCAGGGTTAAGTGAAGATCAACAATATCAACTACTTAAGGTTCTTAAAAAACAAGCCAGAGCATTCACATGGGAATACATTGATATGAAGGGTATACACCCTGACACTTGTATTCACCACATTTATATGGATCCAAATATACCACCTGTAAGACAGCCTCATAGGAGGATGAATCCTACTTTGAAGGATATAGTAAAAGAAGAATTACAAAAAATCCTTACCGCCAGTTTCATCTATCCTATTTTTGATAGCAAATGGGTGTCTCTTCTAGTGGTATTTCTAAAGAAAGTTACAGGGAAATGGCGTATTTGTGTTGATTTTAGGGAACTGAACAAAGCCACTCTTAAAGACTACTTTCCTTTTCCCTTTATTGACAAAGTATTAGATACCTTGTCAGGTAAGCATTATTTCTCCTTTCTTGACGGATATAGTGGATACAATCAGATCCTAATAGCACCTGAAGATCAGGATAAGACCACTTTTACATGTCCTTGGGGGACATTTTCTTATCGAGTTTTGCCATTTGGCTTATGTAATGCACCCGCTACTTTTCAGCAAGCAATATTAGGCATCTTTTTTGATCTTATACATGACAGTGTTGAGGTATACATGGATGATTTTACATCATATGGTAATACTTTCGAAGAAGCTCTTGACAACCTCGAGAAAGTTTTGATCCGATGTCAAGAGACAAACTTAGCTCTTAGTCATGAAAAGTGTAAAATGTTAGTGATAGAAGGTATAGTTTTAGGACACCATATTTCTTCTCAAGGAATTAAGGTAGACCCTGCTAAGATCGAATTAATAGTTGGCCTTCCCTCTCAAAAAACCCAAAAGGAGGTGAGAATATTTCTGGGTCATGCAGGCTATTATCGCCGTTTTATTGAAAACTTTACAAAGATAGCTGCACCAATGTTTAAATTGCTCATAAAAGATGTAGAATTCCAATGGATAGAATCTTGTCAAAATGCTTTTGAGATTTTAAAAGCTAAACTATCAGTAGCACCAATACTTAGGGGCCTTGATTGGACCCTTCCCTTTCATATATCTACTGACACTTCCGATACGGCCATAGGAGGAGTCCTAGGCCAAAAAGAAGGACAATCACCTTCTGCCATTTATTTTATCAGTAAAAATCTTTCTCCTGCCGAACCAAACTATACCGTTACTGAAAAAGAATTTTTGGCAATAGTCTATTCTATTAATAAATTCCGCCATTATATTACAGGCTACGAAGTTTTTGTGCACACCAATCACTCTGCCATTAGATTTTTAATGAATAAACCGATCACCAATGGTAGAGTTACCTAGTGGCTTCTCCTATTACAAGAATTTAATATTACCGTCATTGATCGACCTGGTAAATAAAACTTAGTAGCATATTTTCTTTCTCGTATACAACACGATAGTGATACTAAACCTATTGATGATACTTTTCCTGATGAACATCTATTTGCTGTATTTGTTCAAACCCATTGGTTTGTTGATATTGCAAACTATCTAGCGACTGGAAAAGTACCACACTATTTGGCTCCATACAAGAAATGTCACATAATAGTACAAAGCTCTAACTATTCCTGGGTTGATAATGACCTCTTTCACACTAGCCCAGATCTTATTATTAGAATATGTGTGCAGGAGGATGAAATGACAGACATTTTTTGAGCATGCCATGATGGACCATGTGGAGGACACTTTTTTGATAGACGAACATCATACAAAGTACTGCACTCTGGTTATTACTGGCCAAGCATTTTTAAGGATGCTTCCAAGTACGTTAAAGGATGTGATAGTTGTCAAAGAATGGGTAGACCCACGACATCAGACCAAATGCTTTTACAGCCTCAAGTCATGATTGAGCCTTTTGAAAAATGGGCTCTTGATTTTGTATGACCAATCTCTCCCATGTCTCATAAAAATAAATATATCTTGGTTTGCACAGATTATGTTACCAAATGGGTAGAAGCTAAAGCTTTGTTTAGGGCTATAGAGAAATATGTAGTAGAATTCATATATGAAGAAATATTTACCCGATTTGGTGTACCCAGAGAAATTGTCACAGACCAAGGTACTCAATTCACTTCCAAATTAATGCAAGAGCTCACTGCAAAGTATGGTATCCGACATTGCAAGTCTTCACCTTACCATTCTCAGGCTAATGGTCAGGTAGAATCAACTAATAAAGTATTAGAAGCTATTTTAACCAAGGCCATTTGCTTACATCATAAGGATTGGGTGGATAGACTTCCAGAGGCTTTATGGGCCTATAGGATTGTTAGGATATTTAGACACTTAGGAGTTAGTTAAGATCAACTTGCGTAATATATCCGTTAGGTAAAAGTGTATTTCTTTAGTATGCATTAGTATGCATTTGTAAATATTCTAATTCGACGGTCACGATATGTTCTAGACATAGAGATATCCGACGGTTCAACTTCTCTTAGATCATACCTACCATCGATCCGTGGCTTAACACCCGATTGGTCTATGATCTCTATTTAAAGAGCATGGAGGGTCCTTGGCTAGTTGATCGATTATGAGAAGCTCATGTAACTTTCTTTCTTTTGCATAATAAATTGCTTCGAGTAGCTATTTGGCCGGGGCCGTGGACTGTTTTCCTCTCGAGGGTTTTAACCATGTGACAAACATTGGTGTATTGATCTGTGATCTGTTTGTGTGAAGCAGCTATTCTTGGTGTTCGGTCCTTTGGGAGTACCCTATGTACCCTAACATGGTATCAAAGCTTTTATGAAGAGCTGCTTTCGGTTTTGATCAAGATCTGGAACTGGTGTTGCCGAAACTTTGAAAGGGTTTCTAGTTTTTTGGATTTTATGTGAATTTGTGGCCTATGAGAGCTATTCCATTGTGTTCGGAGTGCCGTTTCCATTTGGAAACAGTTTTCATTTCACCGAAAACCGTTTCCGTTTGCTCCAGAAACACCCATTTCGACAAATCTGAGGGTATAATGTTACAGTGACGGTTTTGTTTTTTTTTAAATCTCTCATATTTTATCAATTTTAGTTTTATTAGATCTTTTTATTTATTTTTAGTCTCGGACTGTTGTTTTCCCTGGCTGCGTATGCTCTTTGCCGTGCACCTTGAGCGATCGCGGCGAATCAGAAACAGTGAGGGAAAGTTTTTTTCTTGTCTTCTCGGCTACGTATGTTCTTTGCCGTGCACCTTGTGCGATCACGGCAAATCAGAAACAACGAGAAAACTTGAAAACGCGGACCTTCCGGGTAAGCTAACCAAGATCTAACCCCATTGTGTGGAAAAAAAATTTTTGTTTTTGTTTTTCGATTTTTTTGTGATTTGCAGGAAAAGAAAGCAAGCACGGAAAATGAGAGAGAAGAGTATAAAAAAAAAAAAACCCTTCCTCTTTCCATACTTTTACGTACCTTTTAAACTTAGCTCACTTGGTCCAAAGTTGCTTTTCATCTTGATAAGTCTTGAGTTCAAGTCTCATCAAGTTACTTTTTAGTGCATGCAATTTCTATTTTCAAGTTACTTTATTGTAAAAATGCATTTCACATTAATAAAATAAAATAAAAGTGAGTCACTTAAGTTTTTTAATTTATTGCCGCACTATTTAAAAGTACATTATTGTAAAAGTGAACCTCACTTATTCTACAAAAGTGATTCACTTCAAAGCAACTTTATTGTAAAGTGATTGTCAAAGGTAGATCTTTGGAAGAGGGGGGTTCTTTTTTTTTTAACTGGTCAAGTTAATATCTGCCACGTCACTATTGGGGACATCTTCAACATTTCCTTTGATCAAGCATAACTTCATCATCCAGAATCAGTTTTAAGTGCCGTTTTTTTTAAAACCGCATATTTTTTCGAGCTCTTTGCATTCAGATAGCTAGTTTTTGTTTTTTCAACCATTATTTTATAGTATGGCCGCCCCTTGTGATATTATACTTACAAGTTCTAACTATTTCTCATGGAAATCTCGTATGGAGGATGTTCTGCGAAGTAG
>LPNX011071674.1:447033-531230 GCA_001517045.1 Pseudotsuga menziesii
ACAAGGATAACATGGAGAAATACTACCGGACGTACCCCCTATGAGTTAGTATATGGAAAACAAGTCCTTTTACCTCACGGGGGCTTCACTTTTTGACCAATATCCTATCACGTTAGTTCATATTGTGGGTTTTAAAATTATAAAAAATTTAACCAATATATTGCATGTATTAGGGGGGATGAAGGGTTTAAGGTGGGGGTGGGTAGGGTGGTTTATAAGGATTGAGGTATAAAAATGGTTGGGGAAGAGGTTTTAACTATTGGGAGGGGGTTTCAACAAAAAGAGTTTGGGTCAATATCTCTAGAAATTAAGGGTATTCTTTAATGTCTTATGATTGCACGTGCTATGTGAGAGGTTCACTAAGTGAAGTCCCCGTGTTTTACCTATTGAATTTAAAGTTAAAACCTTTCGTATGGCAACACAATTAGGTATGGATTTGGACGAAGCACATAAACAACGAATCCTATAGATTAATGAATTAGATGAAATTAGACAGGATTCCCTCCAAATAACCATGCTAATACATAATCAACGGAAGCAATGGAATGATAAATTTATCAAGAAAAATCAATTTAATGCCGGAGATTGGGCATTACTATTCGATTCGTGGTTTAAAAACTTTAAAGGAAAATTAACTAGCCGTTGGTTGGGTCCTTATGAAGTAGTTACAACTTTTGACAATGGATCAGTAAAAATTAAAACAGTTGACGACTAAGAAGTTTCCTTTATAGTGAATGGACATAGACTTAGGCTTTACCACCAACCAACATCTAGACATGATTAGGTACAAAATGTTTTACAACATAGAGAAATGAAATTGATTGAAGAGGAAATTATTCCTCCTCCTCCTGATCCGTGAAATCATTTTGGGTTTTCATCACTTGTATATATGTAGATATGTTTTTACTTCTATGAATAAATAAGAGTCACTTCTGATAAAATAAATTACATGCAATTCTTTTGCTTTCTATGTTTTTATGAATAAATTGAATCATCTAACAAGTGGTTTTGCAGTTTGATCATGGATACTTTATCTCTATAAGCAACTCATGAAGTATTATCCAAAAAAGGTAATTACGCTTGTAAGGTATATTAACTTTTCTTAACTTGTAGTTTGTAGTGACAATTAAGGATAACTCCTTGCATATCATTCTTAACCGCTCCTTTTATGATTCAGATAGTTTCTGATATTTTGATTCAGACATGTATATTTCTGATTTGTTATTTCGAACAGTGCTTGATAAGACCTATTTTCATTATCATTCATCTTGTGCCTATGGATTACTAGTTCATCCTATACTTGTTATCAAAACTTTTCTCTCAAATATCTCTTTGTGATAACTCGAGAGTAGGTGGAATTTTTACCTGTGGGGAACATTACTTATCTCTTCTGAAAAAGATGGATTCTAAGGTCAAAGAACAACTTTAAGTTATTCTCTTTTGACGTGATTTATGATTAAGGCCAGTATGAAAAGTTATTTGTAAGTTTATTCTGTAAAATTGAATTATGTGTTTTAGCAGGGCTTAACACGCTCTAGTACCAGTTGACTTCCATATATTTAATATCATTATACAAGGAAAACCCGCCAGGGTACTGAACAGGCCTGCTGGCAGCGGGTCAATGCTGCATAACAACTTAAAACCATGAAGCTCGATAAATGCAAGTAAACCCACCAGGGCACTAAACAGGCTCGCTGGCAGCGGGACTATACTTGCATGGTACCAAGATAAACCCACCGGGGTACTGAATAGGCTTGCTGGCAATGGGGCAATATCGGGTAAAGAGGTTTGGTTAATGCACTACTATGCACATGATTCGTAAAATAATTATCATATACAGGAAATTTTTCAATTTTTTTTTATAAATAAAATGTTAAGGCCCATTATCTTTAATGTCACTTGAGAATCACTGTAAGTTGGGCTTGGACCTGGCCATCTAATTCAATCAATACCTAGGATGTTATTATCATAGAAATGGGACCCATAGTTACATCTCTCACACACTCCAGGGTAAACTCAAAGTATTTTATGATGACAAGATATATTTACAATGAGCCATAGATGCCTAGCTTTTCCTATGGCATTCTTTCAATTATATTATTGTCTCTTTATATGGTCTTTCTAAGCACTGTTATTTTTCATAAATATACATATCTGAATCACTTTCCTTTACTAGTCAAATTTTCTTTTCTTTATAAAACAATAACAACATACTCCCACTTTTTATTATTTGAAATAAACTATTCTTCTCCTTTGCATGAGGACATGGCATATCTTTGGTTTGGGGGAGGATTAGGAAGATTCGGAACAAATTTTTTGTCTGCTTTTATCTTTTATTATTATTATGACAAAATTGCTTATCTTTGACAAATGTTAAAGTGTTTTCAGGTTATAGCATGAAGCATGTTTTTACAAAAACCAAATCAATCAATCAATATGAAGGATTTGATGGAAGACTTTACGAAGGATCTGAATAATGGTTTAGATGATGGTCTGAATGAGATATTGTGGTATTATAGCATGAATGATTAAAATTTGTCAACCAAATTTTGTTTTTGAACATAGTTTTATTTTTGTATGGATGCTTCGACCTTAAAATTTCTTTTGTTATCATTTTATTGTTAGCATCTTTTTTATTTAAATACACATGAAAATTATTTTTCTTGTTAACTAAAGAATGTTATTTATGCATTTGGGATATATGTTCAAGCTGTCCAAAGTTTTACTTTGGACATGGTTGAAATAACTATAAACTTTATAAATTTATTTATCAAACACATATGCTTGTTAAATGACACACATCTTGAATTTTGCTATAATAGCATGGTCTCCTAAGAAATCCAAATCTTTTACTATTCCATCATTTTTTTTACTAGTAAAATCTTTTGTATTTTGACATAAAATAAATATTCTTTTATAAGATTAAAGTTTAAATTATTCCCTTCATTTGCCAAGTAGAAGGCAGTTACTAGCGCAACTTTGCCTTCTTCCTTAATCATTTTCTTTTTGCTCAGTGGGACCTGGCATTTCTCTGGTTTGGGGGAATGTTGAGCCTCATTTTATTATCATTTTTGGCGATTAAATAACACATTGAAACACATATTTTATTATTTTTAGTATATTTTATGTCATGCAAATCGTTATTTCAACACAAGGTAAGAACAAATTTGATGTTATTGATATCATTTTTATGATTTTATTAACTCAAAATTATATTATTTAAAGCATATTTAATGAATTATTTGATATGTATATTCATTTGCAGATTTTATAGTTCGTTTGGGCAAATTAACACCAAAACGCATTCATCCTTCCTTTCGCACCATATGTCCAGCTCACGATCCAGCTTGGAGTTCAACTCGTCATCTAGCCGTCGTGCGAAATTCGCTGGTGGTTTGCTACGATTGCCCTAGATCGACGCCTAGCATATATCCAGCTCACGGCTTAGTGTTCCATTCAACTCGCCATTCAGCTCACCCATCAGCCTGTGCGCTGTCCATAACCAGTTTTGGGCATTTAAACACAAAACAGCCTGCAACCGAACTGATCATCCACGCGTCTGGGAGGATCACCACCTAGCTGCTCACTATCCACGTGTTCAAAAGGATGGACATTTGTTGTTTACTCATAGACTCCTCTGTTTTAATATTAAACTATCACAAGCTTGTGCGTTTAAGGGATAGAATGGCCTACGTTCTAGAAGATTGACAGTGTCGTCACCGTCGCTCTCCACAACACCACCAACCCATCCTCCATGCTAAGGAAGGGATCGTCGCCACATTAAGCACGCTGAGGGAGGCCTGTTCACACTAAAGAAGGAGCAGACTCGCCACATTATGCCACGATCGCGCTAAAGAAGGAAGACGTCCATGCGTTGGTTGCTGATCAATTATGTTCCTTTAAAGATTGACTAAAATTAGAGAGCAGTCGACCCTCCTTTAAAGATTGGCTAAAATTAGAGAGCAGTCGACCCTCCTTTAAAGATTGACTAAAATTAGAGAGCAGTCGACCTTTAGGGTCGACTTGCTCATCTCTCATGAAAACCATATATATCAGTCTCTGAATACAGAGTAGAGTTAGTTAGTCAAGAGAGTTAGAGAAGTATTTTGTTAAGCAGTTCATAAACATTGTAATTTTGTTTTTGAAGTTGAATAAAGAGCTATATGCATTGTTGTTGAAGATTACATTTGAGTAGGAGTTAGCAACATCACCCCTGATTGTTGAGAGGGCCCCTCATCAACCAAAGGTTCATTTCTTTGTTTAATTTAGTTCTTTTCTTTTTGTTTTAGCTAGTCTAGTTTAATTTCTAGCTTGTTTTCATTAGATAATAGTAAATGCTATTTTATTTCATGTATTGCATTAGCTTAGTTTTATTTCAACAATTTAACAAGTAGATGAGTGCATAGCTTTGCTTTCAGTCATTTGTTTCCAGTCATTTGCTTTTAGTTATTTTATTTACAATCATTTCATTTCAGTATTGTTTTTAGTCTTTATTTCTAAACATATAAAGTAGTTTGCATCCATTTGAATTCACTCTTGTTTATTTATTTCATGTTATGAATTTGCTTATATGAAATAGTTTACTTTCATTTAGATTTAGTTCTGTTTATTTATTTCTTGTCATGAATTTGCTTAAGTTAATTTCCAATTTGTTTAAATTAATTTCTAGTTTATTAATTTGTTTAATATGTAATGCTTTCTTTTTGTTTAAGAGTTAGTTTGAAGTTAATTTGTTGATTAAATAGGTTTGTTTATTGATTCCATGCATTAGGTTTAGAACTGCATAACTTCAGCTGAAGAATTAGTTCATTTAGGTTATTTTTTACCATTTTCAACTGTACGGACTGCCATTCAGACCGTCTATCCAGTCTTCCATTCAACCACCCCTTATAGACCTACTGTTGAGTCTATTATTTAACCCTCAGTTCTAATTTTAGTGTTTTTTATGTATTTTAAGATTGTTTCTAGTTTTGTTTTGTCAATATTTGGATTGTGTTTGTAGTTGGTAGTTTTATTTAAGCATTACAATTAAAATTTGACTGTTTTAGGTGATTGATTAAGGTTTTATTGTTCTTCTTTTATTTTCTTTTCACCTTAAATTGAATATGGATTAAGTTGTTCTTATTTCTTGAACATTAAACATTGATTTCATTTTACTGTTGTCTTATGTCATGGTTATCTTTGTTTGCATATAGAGTTTAGGGTTAGATGTATTAATTTTAAGAGGAAGTTAGATTATTTGTAATCATAGGAATCATTCTTGTTTTTGGTATGTCTTTATTGAAGAATAGAGTTTAAATATCTTTATTAATTTTTCTACTTGCTTCTTTCAAAGTTTTATTTATTAAGTTTTCTACTCGCTTTTTCAGTTTTCTATTCTTTGTAAGATAAGTTGTATTTTTACCCCAGCCTTCCGCTTAAGGAGTAGTTAGTTGGTTATTTGTCAGTTCAGTTGTTATAATTCCTTTTATGTATGAGTTAGTGTCTGAAGTTATAAGTATTATTGTTTATATATTTCTTTTTAGTAGTTGTTTAAAATTTGATACTCCAGTCTAGTCTGATAGTCTCAGGAGTTTTACTCGATTTTTCATTTTGAAAGATCTTTCGATATTTTGTTTATTAAAATATCTCCACGACACCCTAGGAGCCTTTTTACCTTTACATATATTTTGTATCAACTCTAAGCCTACCAACCCTAGTCGATAATTAAATATTAGGTGTATTTAAGATAGTAGAACACACCCAAACAACAATTATGATCGAAAGGTCAAATTATTGTTGATGATGATGTTGCTGATTGAAAAGACCAAAATGTTGTTGATGATGTTGTCGACCGAAAGATCGAAGTGCTGCCACGAAGGATCGAAAGATCAAGTGATCATATGATGCAGAAGATGAAGACATTAAAGAGTAGTTGTTCCAAGCTACTGATGAATGTTGAAAAAATTCTTGTGATGTATAGATGTATCACCCTAATGATGTTGAAGATGCTCTCTCTCGTCTTCCTATTGTTGTTGTAGAATACCCTTGTTGTTAAGGGGAGTGTTGAATTATTGTAACTTCGAAGTGTATTTATCCCGATGTTCCTATCAGGAGAATCATGTTTATTTTATTGTACCCCGATGTTCCTATCGGTAGAATCATTTGTATTTCAATGTACCTCGATGTTCCTATCAGGAGAACTACTAAGAGTCATGAGGAAGTCCTCTCCTTTTTAAGTCAAGGGGAAAAGTCCCCACAGTTGTGGGGCACTAGAGTCTCCCTAGAGAAGTCGACCCAGTGAAGTACACTAGGGCTGACATAGTTGAGTTAAATGTCAAGTGAACAAAAGAATATAAATAGAGGGAGGCACTCCTCATTTGAGACATATACCCACTTGTGTATAACGCATGGAGAGAGAGAGAGAGAGAGAGAGAGAGAGAGAGAGAGAGAGAGACTGGAGGGAGGCACACCTATTTTTGGGTCTTGTCTTTTATCTTTTATACATCTTATACAGAGGAAGTTTTTGCTGGGTTTTCTTCCCCATGAGGGTTTCCCAGAATAAATATTTGTGTTATTTTTTGTGTGGTTGTGCTTGTCTATATTTTAGTGATCTTTTGGCTTATGGTTATGCTGTTATGATGCTAAATGTTACAAGATCTGATATAACCATAAAAAATTAACACAAACACACATTTATGCTTGGGTATCCTTGTAGTGTGTACAAATACAAGTTACAATTGTGCACCTCCTTCATGGTACCGACTGTTTCTACAGGTAGAATCCCTTAACTAGCATATATGACATCCTTTCCCTATGTTAAGTTGAAGCATTGCCTCTGTTGTTCTCCCTGGAACCTATAGGATGCCCCATTATCTAAGTAATTGTACCTGCACAGTCACCCCTTTCATTTTCCATTGCCAGGCGGTAAAGCCTCCCATCACATGGGTGACTGTGTTGTAGAGCCCCGCGCTTTTGGAACCCATGCCATTCACATCCCCTTAGGATCAAGAGTCCGTATAATATGACAATTTGAGTTGAAGTTGCATGCATTTCCTCACATTGTCACTCATTGGCCTATTCCCTCGGGCTTCGAGCATAGAGTTTCTGTTAAGCTCTTTTCTTACTCCTTAAACAATGAAAATATTGTCGAGTGATCTTGTCTCTTTTTGACTCATTAAATGACATGAAAGAACGTTTGTCTGATACAAGTTTAGCCCTTTTTCGGGCTGGGTGGACCATTTATGAAAAATTAATACTCTATCCCCTTTCGACTATAAGATTTCTCCATTGCACACTTATATACTTTTTCGAGCCTTCGAGACTAATGCTACAAACAAGACCGCAATTGGTGTCTTCTTCATGTTTTTAGATTCTCTAAAATTGAAAACACCAACGAGGATCAACTAACCCGGGATGGATAAAATCAACGAGATAGTGCCATCTCTAGCATACTTCTATCCCTTCTTTGAGTTCCTTAAACCATGAATAAGGCCAAACTGGTGCTTCTCAGCACCCTTGCAGATCACATCCTCTCCCTTGTGTCGACAACATTCCATGTCACCTTTTTTTAGAAGTCTATATAATTAGTAACCATTGGAGTCTGTCTCCTTTATAATCAACACTATTTCCCTCTTAGGTCATCATGTTGTAGTTATACCTAGTGCATTTCCCCTCCCTCAGTTATGTTTCCCTCCCCCAATATCAATTTCATATGCTTCCAACTCATCCCTGTCACGATAATCTTAACAAAGGAAGTTTCAGTCCCCTTACTCATTCACCCTGGTACCCACTTCTAGTGTCTTGTACCAATTACTCTATGGTTGTACACCTCATGCACCTATCAAGGAACCACTATTTCCTTGGTAGTTGCAGGTCTCCCTCTGTCAATGTCAGCACATATATTCTAGAGGATAGACCCAGAGTTCCATGTACCTTGTCCTCATCGCCATCATTGATGAGCTCTTACGAACTGCTTGAAATGAAACCTTATTGCCCTTTTAGGTGGTTTATTGTTATGTGCTCGACATCAACTCCCTCATCACACCATTGAGATTCATATAGGGTTATGTCCTTTCATTAATTGGTCAGAGACCCCAGATATTCCTTGACTTTAGCAAATTGGTGAGTCACTATGGAACCCCATCATCATTATTATGTTCCTTAGGGTATCTAAGCTGCATTGGAAACAGTGTTTGAAATCCCTTTAGGTTTCCAAATACATCCAGTTCTAGTTGCAGTATATTGTACCGTTGAGATTCAGATTCTTGGTTGTTTGAGTCCTTCTAGTTGTTGGACCTTCCAAAGCATCAATTGTGATCATGCACCTACGATGCATCCCATTGTTTCTGGTATCAGTATTTAGATCAAGAGTCTTTTGGACCACTAGTTTAGTCCATGTCTAAGTTCGTCAGTGCACACCCATGATGTATACAACAATTCTTTTTGTATTGTTCAAGACCCCCTATGTACCTTACCATTCATGTATATTGAGACATTGAAACAAGCATGGATATTCCCTCAGCGTTGTTCATTTGATATTATATGTATCTCAACCATTCTTGAGGAGTTGTACTTCTAGTTATAGCCCTTGCAGTTCATGAGTGATGCATGCTCCATCCTATGACACAACTCCAACTCTCCACTACCCTTCTACTTACTACCGTTCAACAATAAAGATCCTATGATATTTATTGACCATACGATGATCTGCTTCCCTCACACATTAGGGGGTAATGTGTTAACACCATAAAATTGTTCAGTAATATCACTACCCTTGGTCATCACATATTTACACCCACTTTCCGATAGCAAGGCCTCAAACAACCTATAAATATTAAATTACATAGTTGTATTGGCACACTTATATAGTTCCTACTCAAATATTTCCCATAAAACGAAAACAAAAAACAAAAAACAAAATGGGAAAAAGCATTCCAAATCTAAAAGGAGTGGGGAACTCCAAAAACAACATGCCAATACAATGGTTTTACCCAAAATCTAAGGCAAACTTATTGCTATCAAATGTCCCATAAAAAGAGGGGTGGAGGTCCCCATTTACATTATTTTCACCTCTCCTTACCAAAACTATGACATTTTTTCTCCATAAACCCTAGTTATCTGCACTAGCTTGGAACCCTTATTGAGTACGACACCTTATGAGTATCAAAGTTGAGAACCAGTGACAATTGGAATCCAAGAGAATAGTCCATTCCAAAGCTACAAGGGCCCATCATCTCTTGAGGTAACTTTAACCTAGATGTAATGCCACATTTCTTCAAATAATACAAAGGAATCTATTTATTTCATGATGCATGCTACGTGAATGTGTTTTGGACTTACTGCATTTGTTTTTTACTGTTACAGTTTCACATTTACAGTTACAGTATAGAATTTACATTCAAGTTTGTTTTCATTTACAGCTACTAAGCCTTTTGCGCTTTAGCCTATAGTTTTGGTCACATAGTATAGTTCATATTTTACTAGTTTTTACCTTGCTTTACTGCACTATTATACACACAAAGATCCACGAGAGACAATCTCTTGTGCACCTTCTACCTTGGCTTCCTAAAGCTGGTGGAACCCCTATTTTCACCTGTGGGAGTGTGAAAACACTCACTAGTGGTCCAACCACTTACAAAAACTAGTGTATGACTTCTTGAGGGTATTCCTCCTAGAAGACCACCCTTATAGAATAATTGCATTTGCTTTCAATGGTAAACCAGAGAGAACCCAAAGAATTGAAATAATCCCTCCGACATATTGGATTAGGGCATATAACACAAAGAAGGAGAAGGAAATTACAAAATTGTTCGATCCAAATGGGATACCTATGTTCAATGATCCTTATTTTTTTGACAACTATGTTGAGAAAATTCCCATTCGGATGAAAATGAAGTTTGTATTTATTGATATTCCATATTATGAGCATCTTAAGGTTACCATGCATATATTAAAAAAGGTTTCATCTTCTTTATGGAGGCATATATCATAAAAAAGGTGACATATTGGTTGTTAGGAGAGATAGTTTTTCTTCAAATACAACAAAGAGACACTGAACAGGAAAAGAAAGTAGAGGAGAGGTTGGTCCCTCTTGGCCTTTTAAGGAAAGTGATATCCCATGGATATTTTAGAAGGATAAGATAGTATATGGCAAAGGATGTTATAATGGGTGTGAAGGCACCATCTTCTTTATATGGATCGACTATACAACGTTGCTTCACTATAGAAGGAAATTTGTTGAGGTTGAAATCACATGACCATGTCAACCTTCTAAGGGTATGTATGTTGAATACATGATTATTTTTCTATAGTGTAGGTTAAAATATACCGCGCACTTGTATTTTTATGGCAATTATTTTTTGTGTGTGTCTATTTTGTAGTGTCATTATCCTTTGATTGTGCATGGTTGTGTGAACCATAAGTCCCCCATGACTTGCGACATACCATATCAAAATTATTTACATTTGTACGTTGGATCACATCAAAGGAGATTCATATGCCTAGAATTCCACGATGGAGTTGAGAGATAGATGATATTGTTTGTATGTTTGAGAAGAAACTACCTACGATTTTTATGGACTTGCATGTCCATATTCTAATTCACCTACTTGATGAGGTTTAATTAGTAGGGGTTATCTCATGCCATTCGATGTTCTTATTAGAGAGTTACATGAACAAAATGAAGGGGTTTGTTTGACAAAGGGAAAAACTAGAGGGCTTTATGGCTGAGGGGTACATAGTGTGCAAGTTGTTCTATTTTTCTAGTGAGTACATTAAGCAAATTGAAAACACACCAGAGGGAGTGGTTTGGTAAAAACAATAGGATGAGGACAAAAGTGAAGGGGAGTTACTCTAAACAAATGGAAAAAGATGCATGATAAAGAGTAAGCCACTTATATTTTTATCAAATTTGTATAGAACAATTGGTTGCATTGAAGTTGTAATATGTATTTGATCTCACATGATTCATAACATTAATGAATTTAGAAATAGATTCCATCAATAACTTCATTCTTTACAAATGTTGAGGCAACACAAGCATGGGTTGTGCTATATGAAGAGAAAGGAATAAAATGGGGCATCGACATAAAATAATTTAGACAGTTGAATGATACGCATGCATTATCCTGATAATTTAAAAGAAAATATGTCAAAGATCTATCCCAACAATTGGGTAGTTGACCATATCACAGAGAAATGTGGCACATCTGGTCGTTACCCACATGGAGAAGAAGATGCACTAAACATAGGGATTGGGTGTATCAACGATGTAATAATATCTCTGTGTACCACATTCAATTTTTAATGCACATTTGAATTGTAACATGTATTATGTTTTTAATAAAGCTCGGGTTATTAGACATATGACACCATCATTTGTTTCCAATTTTATAGGTGCATTTCTTCCCATATGTGGGAAAATGGACATCATTTTCACACTAAGGATGCCAATGATGGACACATCACACAATATTGTGGAGTAGAGGTTAAGTTTGACCAATCTAGTTGTGCTAGCCACTGTGATCAAAATATAATATAGGGAAAGATAGGTTAAGTTGGAAAGACACAAGAGATCATTAAAGTGGAATTATCAGAATTTCAATGTGTTATTTTTAAGTGCAGGTGGTGGGATACCTTCGATCAAAGTAATATAAAGGAAGATCATGATCATGGGATCATATGTATTGATTCTACGAAATTGTGGGTTGAAACAAAGGAGCATTATGTTTTCCCAAAACACTATATTAAGTTTTTTTTTCGCTCGGATGTGTTGGATTAGGATTGATGGTTTGTATTGAAACACGATCCAAGATAAAAACATATTTTTGAGAACAACAATGTTATAATTCCAAGCCAAGAAGATAATTAGGGTGATGCAGGTGACAAAGAGTGATATGTAAATGCTTTATTTTATATTTATATTTTGGATGTGCCATTTTAATATGGGTATCCATAACTGGCCAATTATATTAATTTATTCATTTTATAACGATGGATACGAAATGTTAACAATCATTTAATACCATCGTATTTAAAATGCATTAAATACTACAAGCAAAAACCTGGTTTTGATATGTTTTTATTGTCGCATTTATTGTTTATTGCAGCAACTTTGTATTGTATAATATTAACATATGTTTATGTTGAATTTTAAAATACTTAGCATTAATTGAGATATGAATCACAAAGTTGATGACATATTCATATAATACAATAGTAAATATTTATTTTATAATAATTTCTTTTTTTTTTTATGAAATTGACATAAATGTCACTTTAGTTTAATGTGTTTTTAATATATTTTTATATTTTCATATACAAGAAATTATAATAATTATTAACAATTAACATGACAATATATATTAAGTATTTTTTTTTAAAAACTCGAACGGATATATTTTTTATTTTTTATGAGGAATATCGGGTTTGATTTGGCAAATGCCAATCAACCCATTACACGAAGAGCTTACAAACTACTTCAAAAAGATCAAAGAATGTACAAAGTATTACAATGTGAGATAGAGTCTCCTGAATGGTCGAAATTTAACAAATTGAATCTTAGTTAAGGAATTGGAATTTTTTTTTTGGGTTCTCCATTTATGCTAAGGAATCCTTGAGGAAGCAAACAACCTTTATTTTCCAATGCATTTGCAAGTTTATTTAATTCACGAATAATGTAAAAAGATGCTACCCTTTCAAACTCTTTCAAATGATTCCGAATTATCTGCAGTGAATTATTCAAAACATAATTTTTAAAATGATCTTGTGAACTTAGAACTTTGATCAACAATTCAAAGTCTCCATGAATTTGGATTGACTTGTAACCCATCTCCTTAGAAATATGACATGCCTTCAAGAGACTCTAACTTTCATCCTGGTTGTTAGTCATAAATCCAAGACCCCTAAAGCTGGTTTCAGTCAATCTATCCGTAGAAATAACCAATCCCCCGATGCCAGAGATCCCAGGATTCCCCTTGGATGCACCATTGAAGAAAATTTCCGCAGAAGGGGAGCTCATCGACCATGTGTTAATTGCAATAGCATTGCATCTAACATGCCAGGAGCGGGAACTACCAGGTTTGATGCAGACCGAGTTTTTAATACCCAATGAACATGGAGCCATCCACGCAGAGAACTTAGAGGATAGGGAGGAAGGGACCAACGATTTACACACAATCTCTGAAATCATATTTTTAATTTTAAACACCACAAGCTGAGGATTCAAAGGCATATCATTGAATATCCAATTATTTCTTGAAATCCATAATTTCCACCAAATAATTTTGGGGATAGTTTTCCAGTAATAAGCCGTTTTATCTTTTGCATATGGATTGTGATCCTGCCATGCTGAATAGAGAGAGACCACAAAATATTGATTTGGAACAGATACATGTAGACTGGTAGTGACCATCTCCCACACTGTTTGAGAGAAGAGACAGTTGATACAAATATGATCCACCGTTTCAGATGTAGAGTTTCAAAAGCAACATTTAAAGGGTCCATGAAATCCTCTTCTGATCAGATTATCGCCAGTCAAGAATTTAATGTGCATAAGCAAACAAGTAAAGAAGTTTACCTTGGGGAGACAATGAGTGGACCACACTGATTTCCAGATCGCTAGAGGAATATGAGAAACATGAGGAGCTAATAAAAATGAGAAACCTTGAGCAGCAGAGTAAGAGCCGGTATGTCCCCATCCCCATTTATCTTCAACAGATCGATGAATGGGAGCGAGTCCTGCAAGGAAGGAGAGAAACCAACAATTTTGGGAACTAAGATGTTCTGGTAGCTTTGGAATGGAGCAATATGCCCAATTTCCAACAATGTCCTCAGAGTAAATATCAGCTAGTCGCAACAGACCTTTATTAGATAACCAGTCCTTAATTTCTTCCAACTCGATGACAAAGGAAAGGCAAGAATTTACAGAAATTTTGTCATCCCACAGAAGGATTCTCTTCCCATTGCCAGGGATTCAGTAGATGTGGTGGTTGAAATTGTCAAGTCCTTTTCTGCATAAATTCCAGGTAGCTGAGCCTATGGAGGTGTTTGAAGATGAAATATTTCTCATTGAGCCACCATTTAAATACTCCATCCTAAATATCTTACTAATCGAGTGGTTTTTATTAGCATATAGTTGCCAAATGAGTTTACCTCCCATTGCCAGATTAAACAAACCAGGATCGCAAATTTGCAATCTGCCTTCTGAAATAGGTCTTTCTAGAATGTCCCAACTAACCAGATGGATCTTGTTCTGGCTGCCTTTACCTCCATTCCAGAGAAAATCTCTCAAGAGTTTTGAGATTTGAGACATGATAGACTTAGGAGCAAGCAATAAAGAATATTGAAAGATGGGAAGGGCTGAAAGAATAGACTTGATCAAAATCAGTTTTCCAGCCTTGGTTAACCACTGATCGCCCCAAGAAGTAAATTTTTCCTTTATCTTGGCTAAAACATCAAGCCAAAGTGAGGGAGGGTTAGATCCAAGAGATAGTGGCAGGCCCAAATACTTGATGTTCTCCTACTTATCATAACTAGGGAAGCCCAAATATTTTGCAATTCGAAGGATTGATGAATGGTCTACGTTCCAACCATAGACAACACTTTTTTTATAGTTGATCAAAGCTCCTGAAATAAGGTAGAAATGTTGCATCACTTCTTTGAAAGCATGAGCAATATTTAGAGAGGCACCGCCCAGAAGGAGAGAATCATCCACGAAGAGGGCATGATTTATTGGAACCACACCCCTGGCAATATTAATTCCCGGGACCAGTCTTCCTTCCTTTTTCACAGTAAGTTTTCTACTGAGAGTTTCAACCATCAGGATATAGAGAAAAGGTGACAATGGGAATCCTTGGTGGAGTCCTCTTGATGCTTGGAATAATTCTGATGGTATACCATTGACTAGAGGCGCAATCCAGGGCTTTTTCGTACAAGCTTTTATAAGATTAACAAACTCAGAGATGAAGCCAAAAGAAAGAAGAACTTGATAGAGGTAGGAAAGCTTTACTCGGTTAAATGCATTCTTCATATCCTGCTTAATTAACATTACTTTCTCCTTCCTTTGGATACTTGAATGCAGGACGTCTTGAACTTGGATAAAATTATTAACTAGATGCCTACCTTTAACAAATCCCCCCTGAAGTGAAGAAATCATCTTTTGTAACAAGAACTTAAGGTGATTAGCTAACAACTTGGCGAGGATTTTGTAGGAAGCATTACACAGGGAAATAGGTCTAAACCTATCGAAAGTTTTAGGATTGAATTCCTTTGGGATTAAAGAAAGGAATGTAGAGTTCGTACATCCACCCACTTTGCCTTTTTTTTGAAAGGCTTCCACCATGTGGATAAGATATGATTTGATGATTTTCCAACAGGCTCTATAAAAGTGGAAATAAAACCCATCTGGCCCTGGAGCTTTATCTCGCTCCATAGCCCATATGACATCCAAGACTTATTTTTTAGAGAAGGGTTTCATTAGGCCAACATTACATTATGGGATGACAATAGATGGAATATTAGCCAAAAAATCAGTAGACACTTCGCCATCAGATATACTATCCTCCTAAAACAGTTGTTGAAAGTGTTTTTTTGCAGCCTGTTTTAATTGCTCATGGCCTTTAATAATTTCTCCCTCACCTATGGATATTTCTGAAATGTGATTCTGAGACAATCTAGATCTGCATTGGCGATGAAAAAAAGCTGAGTTTTTATCTTCTGCCGCAACCAGAGACTTTTAGACTTCAATCGTATATATTCCTCTTCTTGTCGGAAATCTTGATATTTTGTAATTTTACTTGCCTCCATTTCTAACTGAATCTCAGATAACTCAATCACTTTCTCTAGTCTGCTACTGGTAGGACTATTAATTGAATTTTTAGCCCAATTTTTAGAGCATATTTTGTGATTTTAAGTTTCTGCTCCCAAACAAAACTGGGGGAACCATTGACATACCGAGCCCAGGAATCAACCACTAAATCCAAAAAGCCGTCTCTTTCAATCCAAAGCAGGCTGAAGTGAAATAGAATTGGTCCAAGGTTTTCTTCCATTTCAAACTTCAAAGAAATAGGATGATGGTCAAATGAAAGTTTGGGAAAAATGGATGATGAGATTATAAATTTCCCATCCCTCAATGAAATTTGGACGAGGAACCTATTAAGACAAGCAACAATATTAGCAACCCCAATTCTGTTGTTTAACTAAGTGAACCGTCCATTCTTTGGCTTGAAATCACACAGGTCGCTGGCTTGTATTATTGACTCAATCATATCTTGGAACGGATCCTTGCCACGAACTCCTCCTTTTTTCTCATTTGGAGCTAGGGTGATGTTAAGATCCCCAGCAATGATGATGTTTGAAGGAGAGCAATTTTCTAGAAAATGTGAAATCGATTTCCAACGGTCTTTATTTTCATTGAAATTAACAGGAACATAACAATTAAAAAGAGCAAAGGAGATCTTACTAGAAATATGGAAGAGTTCTGTAAAAATCCAGTGTTGGGTGACAGAGTAGCTTTTGAGTTGGAATTTATCCTCACGCCAAAGCGTTGAGAGGCCCCCAGAGGTACCTCTTGCGGTGACAGACTTGCCAGTATTCAATATCCATTTAGATTTACTTAAGAGAAGTAGAGATTTTGCTTCTATTTTTGTCTCTTGAAGCAAGAGAATATCAGGTGAGTCCATTTTTATTAAGTCTTTGACTGCTTTAGCTTTGAGAGGATTCCCCAATACCCTGTAATTCCAAGAGGAAATCTACATTAATTACCCGGGAAAGAGGGAGTTGTTACTCCCTTTGGAGGTCCGGTCCTCTTACTCCTTCCAAATGACATTTCAAGTGTGGACAGGCTTCCCTGTGTTTTTAACTTCTTCACCTCTTATTCTCTATCTTCTTTTCGAGATTTTTTGCCTGCATTTTTGGATAGTTTCTCAATAGAGTCTTCATCTGAAGAACCTAAAGTATTGACTGGTTTATTCTTTGTTATTTCGACAGGAGAAGTTTTGGCCCCATATGGACAAGAGTGGTTTTGCTGCGAGGATTCACCAATTCTAGGAAGTTCTGGAATTGCTTCTCCAGATTGATCTATTGATCCTGAGATTGTTTCAGCTTCCCCATCTTGTTCTACTAGTTGTTGAAATTCACAGTCTTCAAGTACAGGGATATTAGCAGAAGTACCAAGAGCAACAAAATGATTAGAAGAAGCTTTGGGATATTTTACAACCTGTATTTTAGGAAGAGTCTTCCCAACAACAGAAGGTCCATTCATATTTCTTCCTTCTTTTCCATTCTTTATGATGACCTAATTAGATAAACCTGGGTTCTGAACTGGAGTCCACTGATCAACCTTCTCTCTTTCAATATCTTCTTCTGATTTTTTCTTGCAATTTCAGGCGAAATGACCAAAACCGTGGTAGAATCGACACTTAAATGGAATTTGTTCGTAGTCTAACTCCTGAAAATAAGACCAATCGGCTACTGTTAGCTTGATATCCTCTGTAATTCCTATCTCTAAATCCACTTCAACGCATATTATTGCAGATGAATACTAATCTTTCCTTTATGCCCTGTCGATGTATTTTCCGAGCTTATTCCCAATGACTTCTAGTGACTCTGAGTTCCAACAATGTAAAGGAAAGTGAGGGAGTCGAACCCAAACTGGAATAGTAGAGGGAACATCTTGGGTAGGATCAAAATTAGGAGTCCATTTGTTCAAGTAGAGCCCATGAGGGCCCATGAAGTAAGGACCATTTCGAAAAATTAGTGCACGATCCTCAGCAGAATAAAAAACAAAGACGCAGTAGCCTCTGCCTACGAAGTGATTTAGAATACCTTCAGAGACTAAGGGCCTTCAGTTTCTCTAGACCCATCCATCTATAGCCTTAGGATAAGTCCAGATACCTGTGAATTGGGCAATAAGACCTCTCTCAACAAGATTTAATGTTGATCGGAAAATTCGCTCAACAGGCAATTCCACCGAGGGGATGTCAACTTTATTCATGAATTTATGTGATAGAGGTCCTCCTTTCCTCTTCCCACAGGAGAAAATCAGTCATTTGAAGGCTTCCAAATCAGCTGGAAGTAGAGGAGGATAGAAAAAAATGAGCCAGGAACCCCAAAGATCAAGTGTTGGATAGATCCAACCATCAACAATAATTTCCAACAGAGTATCCAAAGGCAGGGAGCTTGAAGCACACCAACCAAGAGATCAAGATGGCACAAGCACCCTTCAAGGTCTCAAAAAACAAGAGTCTGAACATAGCTCAGAGACATCTTGGATCATAGATCAAACCACCTTCAATAAAATTTGCAGGGAATTCCAACAGATGATGAAGGGGAATGCAAAAGCTTGAAATAGTAGTGATAATGCCACCTCCAAGGAACTCAGATAATCAATCTACGATCATGCAAGAAGGATGCACCATGAAATCATCCACTGCACGCTACGAGATCGTAGACCAATCTCACTAAAACTTGTAAAACAAAACCCTGCTCCTAGCAACGGACACAGCTCCAAGATCGAAGGAAAGCACTAGGACGCATCCAAGCACATGAATTCACAGACATTCCGAGCTGGTCAAGCCAGAGCCAAAGCAACCTACAGAAAATTCAAAAGGATTCTTGGAGTGAAAAAAAAATTAGATACCGTCCCAATATTTTGATATTTATTAAGTAAATTTTTGAAACATCATTTAGTAGAAGAATTTGATTTAAAAAAATAATCTATTTGTGCAATCACTCATGGAATCATTTAATTAGGTTTGTAAACATGGTTAATCAACAGATTGTATCTTGATGGACAATAAACAATGCACCTTAAAGAAAACTCAACCATTATATATCGTTAATGGTTAAAAGTATTTACAATCACAATCCAAATTAAATTATTTCATACAACTAAAGTTAGACATTATATAGCAACTTTAAATCACAAAGTTGACATATTCATATGACATAATAGTAAATATTTGTTTTGCAGAAAATTTGTTTTGTTCAAATTGGCATCAATGCCACTTTTTTTTTTAACACAAACGAGTAATTTTATTAAAATGAAGGAAACTGGTATATTTTAGCGGATGCCAATCAACCAAGTTACAAAAATTAAGGAGACAAGAGATGACACCGAGGCTTACTCTATAGAGAGCTAATTACAACCGAAGAACTAATTACAACTGAAAGGAGAACCATTACAGAATAGGATGAAAAATGTTGGATTCCCCATCAATACTAAGAATTCCTTGAGGAATAAGGCATCCTTTATTAGCCAGGGTGTCTGTAATTTTATTTAAACCCCGAAGAATATGATAGGATTCAACATTGTCAAAATATTTCAATTTTATCTTAATTCTGTGCAAAATTACATTCAAGGAAGAGTTGTTGAAGATGACTGCTGAATTTAAAGATTTAACCAACATCTTTGAATCACCAAATATTTGAACTGACTTGAACCCTTTTCCTTTTGCAAGCTAAATTTCCGTAAGCTATAGCATTCAGCCTAGTTGTTTGTATTCGAACCAAGACCCCAACTAAAGCTGAGATTGTTCAAACTGCCAGGGAAGAAAATTACACCTCCAGCTCCGGACACCCCAGAGTTCCCTTTGGAAGATCCATAAAAAAAATAGCTACTGAAACATAATACATCCAAATATTTTTAAGAGAAGCTTAATTCCCATGAAATTTCCAAGGAAAGGAACTAGCAGGTTTGGAACAATTCAATTTTTTGACATAAGTAAATGAGGCGAAACCCATCCACGAGAGAGCTGAGAGAGAAGCCGTAGAAATCCTCGAGGATTCAAAAAACCACTGTTTGGAATTATTAACCTTGTGCTGGATATTAGGGACCATATCGTTGAAGATACACTTGTTTCGCACCAGCCATAACGCCAACCATGTAAACTTTAAGATTGAATGCCAATGTTTATGCAATAAAGTAGAGGAAGCTTTTGAAGGACGTCTGACATGCCAAACCAGGTAAAGGGATGTTACAGAAGAGTGAAATGGGATAGAGCAATTTAAATCCTGGATAATTAGATCCCAAACTTTTATGGAAGATTCACATTCAACAAGAAGGTGGTCAGCAGTTTCCAGAGCTGATTTGCATAAGCTGCATCGAAATGGGCTGTCAAAGCCACGTTTAGAGAGGTTATCGGCTATCAAATTATTGTTCTTTAATACCAGCCACATTTTTTTTAACCTTTGGCATACATTGGGAAGCCCAGACTGATTTCCATATTACTGGAGTGAAAATTGAACTGTGGGGAGATTGAAGAGCACTAAATCCTTTAGCTAATGTGTACACTCCATCTTTTCCCCAACCCCAAACATCTTTCTGGGAGAAATGAACAGGAGCAAGGCTTGTAAGAGATACGATCAACAAGTGTTTTTGAGATTTAAGGCAAGCAAGGAGATCTGGAATAGACCAACCTACCTAGTTCCCAGAACTATCCCAAATGCATATATCAGCCAAACGAAGAAGACCCTTATTTGTTGCCCAGTTCATTAACTCTGTTAGTGGAATGACTGAGGAAAGAGGAGGGTTCCCGAAGATTTTATCCTCCCATAGAAGGATCCTTTTCCCATTGCCTGAATTCTAAATAGTTGATGGTTAAATAATTCAAAACCTTTTCTGCAGGAATTCCAAATAGCAGTGCCAGTTGGTGTATTTGCAGAGGAAGTATTTTTCACTGAGCCACCCTTGATATATTTCTTAAAAAAAATCTTGCTAACTGGATGGTTCTTATCCATAAAAAACTGCAAGATAAGCTTGCCACTCAGCGCCATGTTAGCTAGACCAGGGTCCCTGATTTGAAGACCACCTGTTGAGATTGGCCTCTTAAGTTCTTCCCAATTACCAGGTGCAACTTGTTTTGGCTTCCATTACCTCCCGACCAGAGAAAATCTTGCAACAATTTAGAAATCTAAGCAGAGATACTGTTTGAGGCTAACAACAATGAGGATTGGAAAATAAGATAAGCTGAAAGGACAACCTTGATCAAGATCAGTTTCCCAGCCTTAGTTAGCCACTGACCACCCCAAAAAGCTATTTTTTCCTTTAACTTTGCCAGGAATTCAAGCCAGAGAGAGGGAGGAGATGGTACAAGGGTTAAAGGAAGACCTAAGTACTTGATATTTTCCCATTTATTGAATCCAGTGAAACCCAAGAAGTCTGTTATTCGAAGAATTTCCGTGGGTTCAACATTCCAGCTATAAACAACGCTCTTGGCTTTGTTAATCAAAGCACCAGAGGATTGACAGAACTTTTGAAGGGTTTCATCAAAATCCCGAGCTATATTCATGGTAGCCCCTCCCAGGAGAAGGGAATCATCTGCAAAAAGGGTGTGGTTGATTGGATCCACTCCCCTAGCAATCCTAATACCCAGAATGTATCCAACTTCCTTTTCAAAGATCAGTTTTCTGTTGAGGGTTTCAGCCATCAAGATATATAGGAAAGGGGACATCAGGAAACCTCGGCGGAGGCCTCTGGAAGCTTTGAAAAAGTCAATAGGTTTACCATTGACTAATGGCGATATCCAAGGACCATCAGTGCAAGCTTTAACCAGACTTACAAACTCAATACAAAAACCAAATGAGAGCAAAAGATCATAGAGGAAAGGAAGCTTAACTCTATCAAATGCATTCTTCATGTCCAACTTAATTAACATACCTTTCTCTCTCCTTTGGAAGCTTGAGTGAAGAGCTTACTGAACCTGAATTACGTTATCCACTAAGTGTCTGTCTTTAACAAATCCACCCTAAAGGGGAGAGATCAGCTTGCCTAGCAACAACTTAAATATATTGGCTAGAAGTTTGGCAAGGATCTTATAGGAAGCGTTACACAACGAAATAGGATGAAATCTATCAAAGGAAGAGGGATTGACTTCCTTGGGGATGAGGGAAAGGAATGTAGAATTGGTGCACCCTCCCACTTTTTCTTTTCTTTAAAAGGAAGTCACCATTCTAACCAAATCTGATTTGATGATGGACCGACAGACTTTATAGAAGTGAATGGAAAAGCCATCCGGCCCAGGAGCCTTATCGGACTCCATAGCCCATATGACATAAAAAATTTCCTGTTCAGTGAAGGGATTCATTAAACCATAGTTATCCTCAGCATTAACCAGAGAAGGAACATTCGCCAAGAATTCAGAAGAAGCATCCTCATTAGTGAAACCATCATCCTAGAAAAGAAGCTAAAAGTGCATGTTAGCATACTGTTTTAATAGATCTTGACCCTTAACAGTAACACCCTCTCCAATAGAAATTTCTGAGATGTGGTTTCGAGACAATCTAACCCTGCATTGTCTATGAAAATATGCAGTATTCTTGTCACCATCCTTAAGCCAGAGACAACGAGACTTTAACCTGAGATGCTCTTCTTCGTGTATGAAAGATTGAGTGGTACTAGACTGGGCCAATTTCTCCAGCGCTAAATGAGAATTGGAGATGTCTATGTCTTCCATGCCCAATTGGATTTCAGCTAATGTAGAAACTTGTTCTACCCTGGAGGTCATAGGTGAAGGCATTCATGTTTTAATCCATTGTTTCAACACAATTTTGGTATTCTTTAGTTTTTGCTCCCAGACAAAACTGGGAGATCCAACAATATACTGAGACAAGGATTGGGAAACCACATCAATAAACCCCACCCTATCGATCTAGAGAGGACTAAATATGAAAGGGATTGGCCCTAACTCCTCTTCTCTATCAAACAACAGAGAAATTGGGTGGTGATCAGATGATATCTTAGGTAAAATTTTGGTTGAGACAAGAGATTTCCCATCGATCAATGAACTGTTGACGAGAAATCGATCAAGCCTGGCAACGATATTTGTGGCTCCTGCTCTGTGGTTGGATCATGTGTAACGCCCAAGATTTGGTTTTAGATCATTCAAATCCCAATTTTGAATTATCTCCTCCACCATACCAAGCAAGAAATCCCTTCCTCGCAGCCCACCTTTTTTTACATTCGGAGCCAAAGAAATGTTAAGGTCGCCTGCTAGAACTATATTTGCAGGAGAATTGACCTCTAAGAATTCTGAGAATGAATTCCAGAATATTTTTTTTTCAATATAATTGACTGGCACATAGAGATTAAAGAGAGATATAGAAATCTTACTGGTGACATGAAAGAGCTCTGTAAATATCCAATGCTAGGTGGCAAAAAAAAAATTAGATGAAATTCTCTTCACACGATGAGGTGGCCAATCCCCCACAGGTGCCTCTAGCACTGACTGCTTTTCCAAAGTTTAGTTTCCACTTTTTTTTACTTAAAAGAAGGAGAACCTCCTCCTCAACCTTGGTCTCTTGGAGCAAGAGAATATCTGAAGGGACCATTCCCAAAAGATCTTTGACAGCATCAACCTTGAGTGGATTCCCCAGTCCCCTATAGTTCCAAGAGACTAGCTTCATTACTTACCTATGTTAGAGGGAGTTATTACTCCCTTTGGAGGCATGGTTCTCTTATTCCTCCCATAAGACATTTCGATGGTGATCTGGCTTCCTTGCGTCTTAAGTCTCTCGGCCTCTTCTTCCCGGATGTCCTTCTTAGATTTCCTGCCACCCTATTTGGAAAGTTGTTCAATGGAGTTTTCATCAGAAGAATCAGAGCTTTTAGCTTATTTCTTTTGGGCAATGTCAACATAAGAAGGGCGAGAGAAATCCCCAATAATAACTAGAGGAGGCTCTCCATCCCAAAGAGGATTTGAATGAGAAGGACCGACTTGATTCAGAGTGACTGTGATCGCTTCAGAATCCAACTCAATCCCGTCTAAATGCTGAAATTCACCTTCTTCGAGATTAGCGGCGGAAGAACTAAGGAAAACAAAGTGATTGGAATGAACAATGGGGGTGTCAATAAACAGAGGAGTAGGAATATTCTCAACATCAGGAACATTGGCCACTATTTTACCTTCTTTTCTCTTCTTTCTAGGCCCCTTATTGGAAATTCCTGCTTTATGGACTTGAGTCCACTGTTCATTTTTCTCATTATCATTTTCCTCTTCTCCTTTTTTCTTACAGTTCCAAACAAAATGTCCATAACCGTGAAAGAATATACATTTAAATGGAATTTGTTCATAATCCAAATTCTGGATATGAGACCACTCAGTGACTGTTAGATTGATTGCCTCCGAAAGGTGAGTCTCCCAATCTACTTCTACGCATATTCTTGCGCAAAAAAATGGTCTTTTCGTTCAGCCCTGTCGATATATTTACCAAGTTGGTTCATGATGGCTTCAAGGGAATCTAAATTCCAGCAATGCAGAGGGAGATGTGGTAGCCTGACCCAAATAGGGACAGCTAAGGGAACATCCTACGTGGGATCAAAATCTAGGGTCCATTTATTCAAGTAGAGCTCCTGAGGGCCCATGAAGTATGGACCATTCTGGAAGATAAGGTCACGGTCCTCTATGGAGTTAAAAAAAAAAACATAATAACCTCTCCCAACAAAATGGTTGCAGATGCCATTAGAGATTAGGGGATGCCAGTTCCTCTGCACCCACCCATCAATGGCCTTAGGAGACGACAAGAGACTAGTAAATTTCCTGATTAACCCACGTTCTACAATATTTAAGGCCATACGACACGTTTTATCAACTAGGAGTTCTATAGAAGGGATATCCACTTTCTTAACAAACTTCTGAGCATGCCCTCCTTTCCTCTTGCCACAAGAAGCAATCAATCTCTTGAAATCCTCTAGGTCAGGAGGAAGAGGCAGAGGAGGCTCCCCAAAGGACATCAGAGCCACAAGCAACTCCACCAACGATGGCAGAGCAGAAGGAACAACTCCACCAAAACCTATGAACTGATCTTAACCAAAACACAAAGATTCAGAAAAGAAGAAGCCACCAAACTGGGAACAAGCTGAAATAAACCTCCAAAGGTCAAACTGCAAAACACAAAGGTTCCCTGCTGATTAGCAAGACCGCTGCAATATGAAAACCTAGATGACAACTCCTCTAGCAAGCCGAGGCTTCAACAGCTACCACAGATCTGCAAGTAGTCTTCAGGCATACCTATCTCGTGGATCTGGAAGGAGTCCAAACTCCACAATGAAAGAACCAGGTCAAGAGATGAACAAGGTTCTTGGAGTTATAAATCACATCCCAATGCTTTTAATCGAGCTTGAAATTGATCACCGACAACAAGGCACCCAAATATTGGCATACCTTAAACATCCTCGAACAAGTAAAAAAGAAACCAACGAACCAAGCAAAGAGCACTGATTCAAATCCAGAGACTGTAGCAAGGAGCAATCTTGATCGAGCATGTAAAGATTAAACTCACAACAACAAATAAGACACCCAACCTTTGAAACAATTGGAAATCCTGGTAGATCCACGAGCTTGCAGCAAAGGAGTAAAGTCTTTGACCCATTTATTTTCACATCAATGCCACTTTAATTTATTTTATTTATTTATTTATATTTCAATATACAATAATTTATAATCATTATCAACACTAATAGGGAAATATTTATTAAGTAAAAATATTTAGGAATACATTTATGAAACATCATTTAATAGAAGAATTTGATTGGAAAAACTAATCAAATTGTGAAATTCATTCATGGAATCATTTAATCGGGTTTGTAACACGTTTAATCAAACATACTGTATCTTATTGGACAATAAATAATTCACTTTGAATAAGTCTCAAACATTATATGCCATTAATGGTTATAAGTATTGAATCACAAATATGGTTCTCAACAAATTGACAGTAGGTTACATTGGTGTCTAGTCTCAAAATCATTAATGATGGATGGTCCTCTCTTAAACTATAGCATTCTCCCAATAGAAGGATCCATTCACTGGCATATTCAGCTCTGGCTTGAACTCTCTACCACTCCTCAACGCTGGCCCTTTCGATTTAATTTTTTTTGGTTGACACATCCATATTTTCAGGGAAATGTGCAAGAATGGTGGACTGATGTTGCTATATCACATGACAACCTTATGTACAAGTTCCAAAATAAGTTGAAAAACTTCAAACAACATTTAAAGGAACATAATAAGCACACTTTTGGCAATATATTTCAAGCTCAACATGCTCTAGAGAAGAGAATGAGTGAGATCCAACAATAAATCATCACCCAAGGAAGCATCGAGCAGTTGCAAAAAGAGGAGGCCATGGTAAAGCAACAGTTGGAAGAAAGGAATACGCAAGACTTAAAATTCTTTGGAGATATAAATATAGAGTACAGTGGCTCAAAGAGGGGGGTACAAATACAATGTTTTTCACAAATCCATGATATAAAGGACGCACATTAATCGCATCACAAAAGTATAGGAAGAGAGTGGTAGGACCCTCACAACTGATGTCGACATCAAGAGAGAATTGGTTATTTTTAATGAGGACCTTCTTATGGACCCACGTTAGCATATACTAGCTACAATTGTGAAAATAATGCAACACATTCCGTCTCTGGTATCCATTGATCTAAATGTGTCTCTCTTAAGTCCAACCACCCTAGGAGGTGGATCAAGTCATCAAGGAAATGTCAGTAGGCAAATCACCAGGTCTTAATGACTTCACGACTGATTTTTTTCATCATTTTTGGCATATTATTGGAGAGGAATCTTGGAAACTAGTTGAAGACTCTCATAAATCCAACACATCAACCATCAATGTAACCTTCCCCAATCTGATTCCAAATGAGGAGCAAGTGTCTCATCCCAAGCAATTCTACCCTATAATGCTCTGCAATGTTATCTACAAAATCATTACCAAATTATTCACTCTTGTCCTTAAACCTCTCCTCCCTCATATTATTTTCCATGTGCAATCTGGTTATGTAGAGGGATGTCAAATTTTAGACTGTTTTATTTTAGCTCATATGGCCATTCATTCCTTGAAGCTATTTGGGACCCCGAGAATGATAATTAAACTTGATATTTCAAAGGATTTCAATAATCCTAGTTGGAAGTACATGCACTATCTTCTCTCTGCCTTTGCTTTTAGCTCGATATGGATTAATTGGATTCTAAATCTCACCTCCTCAACCTTCTTATCCATATTTGTTAATAGATTCCCCTCTACACTTTTCTCTCCATCACAAGGAATTCATCAAAATGACCCTCTCTCCCCCTTCCTCTTTGTTATCATGGTTGAAGGACTTAGAGATACATCAAGGATAAAATTGTTGATGGTTCTCTGAAAGGCATCCCCTTACATGGTATGAACCCCCTATCTCCCATAACCAATTTGTAGATGATACCATGATAATGTGTGACCCGACGATTAGGGAAGTGTGTCGCATACTTGTGATTCTTAAATACTTTAGTGACACCTTAGGTACCTCAATAATTTTTACAAATCCTAGATATTTTTCTTTAACACTCCTAGTGTTGTTCAATATTTCATTTCTAGAATCCTCAACTTTTGTTGGAGCTCCCTTCCATCCAAATATTTTGGCATTCCTCTTATTGATAATACTTCACAATAGTTATTGGGAATGTTTTATAGATGATGTATATAGATGCCTCTTCTCTTAAGCCTTCCACACCTTGAATCTAGAAGGTCACTTAGTCATCTTAAAGTTGGTATTACAAGCCAGTCCCATATACTTCTTCTCATCTTTGGTTGTGGCTAAATCGGTCCTCGAATCCATCAAAATCATTCAGAGACACTTTTTATGGCAGGGGAGTAAAGAAGGAAGAAAATTGGGATCTTGTCAACTAGGAAGAGCTCCATAAGCCAAAACTTGCTAGAGGTCTAGGCTTCCATGATCCTCAAATTCTTAATTAGGTGTTAGGTGCAAAAATCTAGTGGAGGTGTATTAAAAACCCTGAAGACTTATGGGCCAAACTATGGTGGCATAAATATACACCAGTAGTGAAAGAAGATGAACCTATTTGATGGAATGAGCAAAGAGAAGGCTCTCTCATTTGGAATGTTGCCTGGAAAAATCATGCTCTCATCCAAGAGCATGCTTTTTGGGAACTTTTGGGAGGCTATAATGCCTAGTTTTGGTCTAACTCATGGAAACAATTCCCCCCCAGCTAGCAGTAACACCCTCGGGACATTTAGGCCATCCTCCCTCAATTGGGATCATGAGTGGTAGCGATCTTTTGGAAGAATTGAAAGATAGATTCCTTTTGCCGAAGTTGGAATATCACTCATTATTATCCATACATTCCTTGTAATAATGATCTGCCCCCTGGAAAGAGGATATGACTCTAAGAAAAATCATAACTAAGCAAGGTTCAGATATTCTTCGCTAGGGTCATTCTACCAAAGGACATTTCTCTACAAACAAGGCTATAGTTTGAAATCTTCCTTTCACATACTGCCTCAGGACGATGTATGAAAAAACATATGGAAGGATAGTCTATGGCCTAAAGTCAACATATCTTTTTGGTTGATAATGTACCACAACATATTAACTAAGGGCAACCTCCATAAAAAAAACTTCACGGTCCCCTTTGTTTTTCATCTCTGACCTCAACATGAGGAAACCATGGAACACTTGCTTAATCAACGTTACTACAACTCTTAGATATGGGACTAGGATGCTCAACATATGCCTACATAAAAAAAAAAAAACTTGATAGTATTACCAACACGCTTGCTGGTTTCCCCCCTCAACCTTCAAGAATCCTATCCTTAATCAAATTTAGTAGCACTTTCCAGGCCTCACCCTTTGGCACATATAATTAAAAAAACATAGAGTATTCCATTCCCAACAAATTGCTTGGAGAGAAGTTTGGCCAAGAAGGAAGGGGCAGTCTTGGAAACAATAAGGATAACCAAATAGATGAGGATATCACTTGCACCTGAGATGAAAAATCCATTTTTTCTTAGTGGGACCCCATCTCCCTCTTTCTCATGCCTTGTCCCCTTGTCGAACTCCTTCAAGAATAAATCCTAATATTTTGCAACGCCCCACTCTTGAATTCGTTAAATTAAAAGTTGATAGAGCTTCCAAGGGAAACCCAGGCTGAACTGGCCATGTAGTTGTCTTCAGAGATGACAAAGGGAGCATTCTTCATATTCTTAGCAGTAGTATTGGGAATGATTTTTATAGTGCAACTGAGCTATGGGACACTATCGGAGGAATTCAAATAGAAATCCAAATAAGTGGGTATTAGTTGATTGTAAAAGGTGATTCACATGTCATCTTAGCTTTGTTCTCCAAATTAATAAATGGTTCTCAACCTGAAAAGATCTCTCATAGCTAGTGATTGCTTGGACACTTGGAACTCCTATGATATCTACTCAGGATGCAACTGGTTTTGACTCCTTCTCATGTTCGATGGGTTGCAAACAAATTAGTCGATAAGCTTTCCAATATATGGGTGTACGATGGCAACTTTGATTTGGAATACTCAACATTGCAAAATACTAAACACCCAACTCTGCTAGAATGCATTGTGTTTCCTCATCAAGTAGATTCTTCCCTATATGGGGCATCACATGGATAACACAGATATGGCATGGAGAGTGAAGAGGCAATCCAAGTGGCACCACCCCAATCCTCAAGTAAATACGAGGCGAGTGAAATTTCTGAACCTTGCAATTGGAGAAATAACTATTACAATCATTACCTCTTACTAGTAAATTTGTGTGTAAGAGTTTGCATATGGGGGATGTGACTGATATCAAGCTGGATATTGGTTCACCAACAATGGTGGGTACAAGCTCTTTCTGGTGAGGTATTATGCCTTTAACATTGGTGTGCGGGGATGCATATTTTTCAATGGTTGCATAACTCTATTTCTCCATTATTTTTTATCTGCTCGGCTCCAAATTACGTTCCCCCTCTTCCTCCACTCTGAGCCTACATCCATAAGTCAACATTCCATGCCTTGTCTACATCTTAGAGCCACTCTTGTCATGTAAATGGATTACATTCCCTTCTACACCACCATTTGGGAAAAAATAATGTTGGTTATTTGGTCACATCAATGGACGACTATGAGATTTGCAGTTGGTAAGGTTGAGCATAATGAATCGTTATCCATGAACAAAGATTGTATTAGCTGGGGGTGCAAGGTAGAATTGCTCAATCAAGAAGGAAGTTCTCTAGGGTTTGAGGAATGGCTAGTTTCAACCTATGTAGATGCAATAATAGACTCAATTCATGATAGTTTTGGACACAAATGGGGAAATATGGGTGGAGGCTCTCCCAATCCTCTTTGCACTCGACCAGATCTTGGTGACTTTGGAAGCTCCTTCAACAATGAAGAATTAACAAAGGCTCTATTCAATTTAGTCTATTATAGTCACAGAGATGTTATGGATTTGGCATATAAAATCATGCAGTTGGACTAGAGGATTTCATTACTTTTCTTCACATTCGCTTGTCTGGAACTTCTCCGCCGTGTATGTCACATCCCCTCCCATAAAATCCGTCCAACATAGGGGACATGAATGCTTTATGGGTTTCTAAATTTTTCCCTAGGGGTTTAATACAAGATTATTAAACATTTAAATGTGTGTGTAGATGCATAATTAGAAACACAATGAAAATAACTCAACACAAACACATCACGCATATACCAACGTATTCATCACATGTGTAATAATAAAAACTTTGTGTATTTAAATACTAATATAAATTAACAAGTAAAGACTTATATTTTCAATGAAGTTTCCCAAGCAACTAGATATGGATGAGCAATATTCCACCCAACCATAGGCACTCTATCCAACACTTTATCTCTTTGTTGAGAGGACAACCTTGATATGTGATATGTATCCAGTAAGGAGGAACTACTCAGGCTCACTCATAGCTAAAGACACAGTTTGTTCTCAAGTCACGCCAACATAGCAACTGAGTTTATCAAGCATGCAGAGAGATGAAGAAGGATAATGTTAAGCCAATGATATCAACCATAGATCTACAAGCATCTCAATTGGATTTATCCAACCTTGTAACCCGCATTACCTACCACACCCAACACAAGGAAGGTCCCCTTCTATACTACATAGTCCCCATGACGCCCCTTCCCTCTAGTGTTATTCATGGTGGGCATAGAAAGGTACAAGTTGTTTAACCTTTAGCTATTTATTAATTTCACTAGTTTTATCAAGAAATTTGAACCTCTTGTCTCTCTCTAACTTCAATTTTCTTATTCCCAACCACACAAATTTTCATCCACGAAATTAAATTTTCAGGCTCCCAAATCTAGGTTTTACCACAAATTTTTGGGCCTTTAACACTCTCAAATAAACACCGTGGTTGAGATATATGGATCTCGCACTAGTTTTCACATCCCACATGAATTTCTATGAATTCTTGACACTTTGAAACATGGTTTATCCCCTTATCACAATTTCAATTATTTTTATTGTTGGGAATGCATAGCTTATTGAAAATTGCCATACGATTGCCCCACAATGGGATGGGAATGAAGGGAAGCAAATCCCCATGAATGAAGTTGAATTTCAGGTACATAAAAATGAATCCATTCTCAGAGATATGAATTTTTGGGTTTAGCCCATGCTCCATTAAATTCATGATCGGATTTTTCGATAGTCTTATTTAAACAACAAAATTAAAGATCAACAAGGAAGTCCACTTGGGTAGTTTCTTACCATTTATAACATATGGGTTCCCAATGATGACACTCAAAAACAAAGGATTTGATCCCATGCACCCCTATCCTCTCCCTATTGGATAAACATAGACCCTCATTTTAATTGCCTCCATAACCAACTCTTAGACTTCTTTCTATATTATTCATACTTGCACTATTTTTATATTCTTCCATCGCTTACTAGCACATGCCCACAACATATAAAATACTTGCCTTTATAAGCCAAGCATTCATTGGTGGGGCCTTGGTTTTGAGATCTACACTAGGAATCATATGTCACATATTTACATATCAATCCAATACATTTCATGGGTCAAAATGGGGGTATTACATTCCCCTCCCTCTTAGAACAACACCATCCTCGGTGTTCTCAAAACTTAATAAAAATGGGAAAACCTCTCTCATGGAATCCTCCAACTCCCCTATAGCCTCATCGAGAACAACGTTCTTCCATTGCACCTTTAACTTTCTGATGGCTCGATTCCATAGCAATGTTACCTTCTTATCAAGGATGCACATAGGTTCCACTTGGAACTCTCCCTCAGGTTCAACCTGTATCAAATTCTAATCAATTACATGATTAGGATGATTTACATGCTTCTTAAGCAAAGAAACATGAAAAACATTATGAGATCTCATGTTAGCAGGTAATGGAATCCAATATGCAACTGGCCCTATCCTATCAAGGACTTTGAATGGCCCACAATATCTTGGTGCCAACTTGGCACAACTTCCCAACTTAAGAAAAAATTTCTTTGGATTTACTCTCAAATAGACATGATCCCCAAGTTTAATTCATTGTGCATTCTTTTCAAATTTGTATAACTCTTCTGCCTATCTTGGGTTGCCTTTAAATTCTTCTTGATATTAACAATTTCATGTCCCATTTCCTTTAGAATTTATGGTCCAAGAATTATCCTATTTACTGGATTATCCCATCTCACTAGAGTTCTGCATCTTTTTCCATACAATGCCTCAAATGGACTCATTCCTAATGGCGCTTGATGTCCATTATTGTATGCAAATTAGACTAAGTGTAATCAATCCTCCCACTTGGATGGCTTATCCATCACATGCATCCTTAACATAGTCTGAAGAACTTGATTCACACTCTCGGTTTGGCCATCTATTTAATGATGATACAATGTGCTAAAATTAGTTGATTTCCCAATTCTTGAAAAAACCATTTCCAAAAATTGGATGTGAACTTTGCATCTCAATTCGAGACAATTGCTTTGGGTAACCCATGCAATCTAAATACATCTCTCTTTAAGATATTCTCTATGTCACTTGTTTTATGAGTGGAATTGGCTAGGATAAAATGAGTTTCCTTTGATAGCTTGTCCACCACAACCACGATTGAACCATGTTTCCTTATTTTCATAGGAAAACATGTTATAAAATCCTTAGATATTACTTCTCACTTCCATTCTTAAATGGGAAAATCCTGTAATAATCCTGCTAGATGTTGATGCTTTGCCTTGACTTGTTGGCACTTTTGACATCAAAAATGTATTATGCTACATCCTTTTTTATACCATGCCAAAAGTATTATTTCCTTGTTGTTGTTATTGCCTTTTGATATCATGGATGTCCACAGTATGGAATTTGATAAATTTCATCCATTACCAGCTTCTTCAAATATACATAATTTGGATGATACAATCTTCCTTTATAAACAAGAATATCATCTTCTCCATGTTGATATCCTTCACACTTTTCATCTAATTTTCCCTACTGCAAGTTCTCTTTTACAAGGTAAGTATCATTGTTACTTTGGTTTGATAACTCTTGTTCTTAAGTCTAATTTGCACATACTTAAGGCCGTTACATGAAATTTTCAGCTAAGGGTTCCTACAACCTTGTTCTCTTTTCCTTTTACATGTTTAATTTCAAATCAAACTCACACAAAAATTTCGGCCATCTAGCTTGCCTAAAATTTAAGCTTGGATGATCAAACAAATACTTTAAGCTTATGTGATCTCTTCTAAGCTCAAATCTTCTTCCTAGCAAATAAATCCTCCACATCTTTAGGGTGTGTACTATGGCCGCTAGTTCTAAATTGCGAGCTGCATAATTCATTTCATTTTCTTTTAATTTTTTGGACTCATAACAAATCGCAAATCCTTCTTGCATAAGCCCTCCACCCAACCCTTCAATGTAAGCATCCATTCATAGTACAAAATACTTTTTTGGATATGCAATCTTCAACAGGGGAACAAATAAGTAACTTCTTCAATTGTTGAAATTTTTCTTCACATTTTTTTTACCATACAAACTTTAAATTCTTTTTTTGCAGTGATGTAATTGGATGAGTGATCTTGGAGAAGCCCTCAATGAACCTTCTGTAGTTTCATGCAAGGCCCATAAAATATTTAAAATTTGTGACATTCTTTGGAGTAGGCCAATCTGTTATTACGTCAATATTTTATGGATCCCCTGCAATTTCTTCTTCTTAAATAACATGACCCAAATATTGCTCCCTTCTTTGATAGAAGTCACACTTGCTTAGCTTTGCATACAATCTGTTCCCTCTAAGAATTTGCAATGCCATTCTTAAATGTTCCTTGTGTTCTTATTCAATCTTTGAGTAAACAAGAATTCCATCCAAGAACACTAACATGAAGTTATCCAAATACTTATTGAAAACACTATTCATGAGACACATGAATGTGGCAAGTGCATTGGTGAGACCAAATGGAATCACCACGAACTCTAATGGCCATATCTTGTCCAAAAACCTATCTTGTGAATGACTTTTTTTTCATTTGATGATAACTAGATATCAATTCAATTTTCGAAAATAGATTGGCTCCCTTCATTTGATCAAACAAATCATCAATTCTGGGCATGGGTACTTATTCTAGACTGCCACTTTATTTAGATTCATGTAATCAATGCATACCCTTATAGTACCATCTTTATTCTTGACAAATAACACTAGTGCTCCCTAAGGGAACACACTTGGTTTGATATACTTTTTTTCCATTAATTCCTATAGCTACATTTTTAACTCTACCAATTATAACGTGCTCATTCTATAAGGAGCTTTGGAAACCGGGGCTGCTCCTGAAACACGATTGATTAAAAAATCAATATCCTTTTTTGTGGTAGTCCTGGCACTTCATCTGGAAACACATCTTTGACCTCTTGCAACAATTGATAATATTCTATATTTGGGCCTTTGTCTCGATATAACTAGTATCCTTTCTTCTAAAACTTCCTTAACTGCAAGGCTGGAATCTGCCTTATTGAAACTTGCTTGGGAATCTCTTTCACCACCCTTGGACTTCCCTCTTCATTAATGCCCATAGACCTTTTTATAGAAATCTATGTTGGATCTATTCTTTTCCAACCAATCCATACCAATAAGAGCATTATAATATCCTAATGGTAGGACATTCAAATTTAGTTTTGTGAGGAATCCATCCAACTCTATAATGCACTCCATCACTATTTCACTTACTTTTCTTTTTGTTCTTATGGTAACTTTTTGTTCTTGTAATAAAACAAAATCTGATTTTATAAAACCATATGATAATCAAATAATCATGCAACCCAACAAAATAATCACTAAACTCTATATTCATATCTTTATGAACAATCATGCAGTCCAACATTCATATCTTATGAAACAATCATGCATGACTTATATTCATATCTTATGAATTTTGTTTATTTACAAATAAAGGAAAGATAATCAACATATATGTTCATAATTCCTAATCTCAGGAATATGAATCTCTATATTTTTGTAATGAAAACATTCAAAAGCATATAGATCTAAATAACATATAATACACGTTTGAGTTAAAAAAAACATATAATAAAAATGCAAGTACTTTTTTTTTATTGTTTTGCATGCTCCCTCTTGATCTCTGCTTCTTTGTGGAGATTACTAGAGTCCCTCGATCTTGATCTCTTTGCAAATTTGAGTGCATGCAGGAGGTAGTGAATCTCTGCATAGAGAAACTGGATCCCATGCAACCTGGAGTGAATGATCTTCTTCAGGAAAGCTTCTTCCAACGATCATAATCCTCTTCTTCGAATGAGTTAGGATCTCATTACACACAATATCTATTATAGAAGGATAATATCCAATCCATAAATCCCTCGGTTGTTCAACCAATTCATCTAGTTTTGGAAAAATAGCCATAACACAAATTTTAAAATTTTCATCTTCAAAGACCTGATCGTATCTCTCAAACAATTACGAATTTTTAAAAGCCGCTTGCAAACAGGCTAAATAATCCCATTTGGGAAGAAGGTTTTCAACCGTTTTGTCTGATTCCACACGGATTGATCATAACGTCTCCACGAATTTTCTCTCCTGAAAAGTGACAGAAATGGTGCATATTGACTTGCCCTTTAATTTTCCCTTTCATGTGTTGAAGTTGGATATTCCTTCGAGTCAATATTTCGGTCGGATGGATATTGATGTCATTGCTTCTAGCTCTTGCTAAATGCTTCAACATCTACAGAGCTTAGAGTGTTTGCACAAAGTTAAGCTTTTGCACGCCCTTGCTCTGATACCATGTTAGTGTTTAAGCAAATATGCAGAAACTTGTTTTATCATGACTAAGACTCAACTGATGTTTTATAAATACGAGTTCACTTGGAGGCATACATGGGCAATTCAGATTTTCTCTCCATCTCTGTGCTCATATTAATTTTCTCTGCATAGTCCATATGTGTTTTCATTAATTCTATATCATATCACACTCATAATATTGTTTCCGAACCTATGATCATATGCATTACCCTGGGTCATATAGTCACATGCTAGAGTAAATCGCTCTAGGGGTAGCTAATCCCCTAAAGGAGACTTGTAGCAGATGTTGACCATGACTAGCCATACATAACATAGTATATCCACTTTACATAGTAAAGTACACCACCTTACAACATGAGCATATTTGTAGAACTTGATATTACTCACAAGTTTACGGTCTTGATATTACTCACAAGCTTTACAACATCGCCACCTCAATCATATGAAGATATTTGTAGGACTTGATATTACTCACAAGTCTATTGTCTTGATATTACTCACAAGAATCAACTTTATATTACTCGCAAGCTTTACAACATCACCACCTCAATCATATGAGGATATTTGTAGGACTTGATATTACTCACAAGTATATTGTCTTGATATTACTCACAAGGCTAGAGAGTGACTCTTGATGCTGTAATATCAACAATAAAAAGGTATGAGGTGTTTAACCTTAAAGGATTTATTTCCTTCATTGAGTTTATCAAGCCATTTGAACCTATGGTCTATCTCTAACTTCAAATTTATATTCAATTTTTTCATTCCCAACCACAAAAAAAATCAGCCACGAAATTCACTTTGTAAGCTGCCAAATCTGAGTTTTCCCATGTATTTTTGGGCCTTTAACACTCTCAAATTCAACCCATGTTTGACATATATGGATACCCCACTATATTTCACAACCCACATGAATTTCTGGGAATTCTTGACACTCTGAAATGTGATTTCTCCCATAATTACGATTTCATTTCTTTTTATTGTTGGGAATGCATAACTTGCTGTAAAATTACCATCTGACTTCCCCACAATGGGATGGGAATGAATGGAAATGAATCCCCATGAAGGAAATTGAATTTTGGGAACAAAAAAAATGATCCCATTCTCAGGCATATGAATTCTTGGGTTCAACCCATGCCCCATTAAATTCATGAGCTGATTTCTCAACAATATTCTTACTACAAAATTAAAGATCAATAAGGAAGTCCACTTGGGTAGTTGGTTACCATTTATGGAACATGGGTTCTCAAGATGAATATTGGAAATAGATAATTTAGCCCCACACACCCCTCTCTTCTCCCTAGGGGATAAACATTGACCCTCATTTTAGTTTCCTCCATGGCTAGATTTTAGACTTCTTTTTGCATTATTCATATTTGCATTATTTTTACATTATAGGTTTAACAGTTAGAGGTACTCGTGTTTTGGTGCACCAATGTGTCATGATTCACATCATTTTGGTGTAGTTCCTTTTTATTTTTAAAATTAAAAATTTTAATCAAAAGGTTTGTTTTACTTTTAACTCTATCAGTGTGTGTTTGGAATGCGCACTGATGCTCCTTATTTGTTTTTTTTGTATGCTAGAATCTCCCTAGCTTGCGGGAATGGAATTTGGTCTAAGAAACCATGACCCATGGGAATATAAGCCATCAAAATCACCTGGGTATCGCACCCAGCTTGGGTCGAACCAGCCATCAACTGGTTGGATTTTTGGTGTCTCCTCCCAACTAGCTCACCCCTAAGGGTAATTGAACCCAAGTTTCCTTACTGATGATACCCACACCTTAATAAAATGAGATAGAAGTAATTGAAAATTTAAATAGGAGGACATGGGGGTGGGATTTGATCCACTTGTGTTTCCACGGGTCACAATACGATTTAATACAATCTCTTTGGGTGGAACCACGTTCGACCACTACCTCAAGGTGCCCCCATGGATCTAGGTTCAACCTTTATTGGAATTGAGCATTTCCCATTGGTGAAAAAATAATCACTCTTCACCAATGGATCCAACCCTTTGGAAATGGTCCTTTTTTTTGGAGAGCATTGGAGTGAATATTTTTTTTTTAAAATTAAAATTGATAATTCAGTCTTTTATAAGCATAATTGAGTTTGATGCATTTTATGTGTTACACATCGGTGCATTTTGTATATATGTGCACCGATACTTTTTTATTTATTTTAAGCGCACTGTTGTGAAATCCTACACAAACATCTCTGGTAACCCTCCTCTATAAATTGAGAAGGACAAAGTTTTTGGGGGAAGTTCCACAAAAACATCCATCATAAGGTGTTCTCCTTGTAGTACTAGACATTTTCACTATTTCAAGTTTAATTGAAAACATCCTCCTTGGAGTTTCCTATTCTACTATGGGTGTGATAGAATACAAAGCTCTTAAGAGTGTCAGGACTTCTTCTCATGATCATCTATATAAATTCCTGGAATAGATCCAAACATTTTTGAACACCATATTGACACATGACCTGATGCCCCTCTAATACGAAAAAAACAAAGACCCCTTAATCCATATAAATCGGTCCTCGAATACATCAAAATCATTTAGAGACACTTTCTATGGCAGGGGAGTAAAGAAGGAGGAAAATGGGATCTTGTCAACTGGGAAGAGCTCCACAAGCTAAAACTAGGTGGAGGTCTAGGCTTCCATGATCCTCAAATGCTTGATTAGGTATTAGGTGCAAAAATCTAGTGGAGGTGGATAAAAAACCTTGAAGACTTATGGGCCAAGCTATGGTGGCATAAATATACACTAGTAGTGGAAGAAGAAGAACTTATTCGATGGAATGAGCAAAGAGAAGGCTCTCTCATCTGGAATACTGGCTGGAAAAATCATGCTCTCATCCAAGAGAGAATTCTTTTTGGGAACTTTTGGGAGTCTATAATGCCTAGTTTTGGTCTAACTCATGGAAACAATCCCCCCCCATTTAGTAGTAACACCCTCAGGACATTTAGTCCATCCTCCCTCAATTGGGATCACCAGTGGGAGCGACCTTTTGGAAGAATTCAAAGATGAATTCCTTTTGGCGAAGTTAGAATATCACTCATTATTATCCAGACATTCCTTCTAATAATGATCCGCCCCCCCTGGAAAGAGGATATGACTCAGAAAAATCATAATTAAGCAAGGTTCAGATATTCTTTGTTAGGGTCATTCTACCAAAGGATATTTCTCTACAAACAAGCCCTATAGTTTGAAATCTTCCTTTCACATGTTGCCTCAGGACGATGTATGAAAAAAAATATGGAATGCTAATCTATGGCCTAAAGTCAACATATTTTTTTGGTTGATAATGCACCGTAACATATTAACTCGAGAAAACCTCCATATAGTAAACTTCACGGGCCCCTTTGTTTGTCACCTCTGACCTCAACAAGAGGAAACCATGGAACAATTTCTTAATCAATGTTACTACAACTCTCAGATATGGGACTAGGTTGATCAACTTATGCCTACATCAGAAGAAAAAAAAACTTGACAGTATTACCAACACGCTTGTCGGTTGCCCCCCTCAACCTTCAAGAATCCCATCCTTAATCAAATATGGTAGCACTTTCCAGGCCTCACCCTTTGGCACATATAATAATACAAAAAATCATAGAGTATTCCATTCCCAACAACTTTGTTGGAGAGAAGTTTGGCCAAGAAGCAAAAGCAAGGGTTCAGTCCTGGAAACAATAAGGATAACCAAATAGATGAGGATATCAGTTGACTTTAGATGAAAAAGCCATTTTTTCTTAGTGGGACCCTCATCTCCCTCTTTCTCATTCCTTGTCCCCTTGTCGAACTCCTTCAAGAATAAATCCTAATATTTTGCAACGCCCCACTCTTGGATTCGTTAAATTAAAAGTTGATGGAGCTTCAAAGGGAAACCCATGCCCAAATAGCTATGGAGTTGTCTTCAGAGATGACAAAGGGAGCATTCATCATATTCTTACCTATAGTATTGGGCATGATTTTAATAATGCAACTGAGCTATGGGACTTGATTGGAGGCATTCAAATAGAAATCCAAACAAGTGGGTATTAGTTGATTGTAAAAGGTGATTCACATGTCATCTTAGATTTGTTCTCCAAATTAATAAATGGTTCTCAACCTGAAAATATCTCTCATAGTTAGTGATTTCTTGGACACTTGGAACTCCTATGATATCTACTCAGGACGCAACTGGTTTTGATTCCTTCTCGTATTCGATGGGTTGAAAACAAATTAGTCGATAAGCTTTCCAATATATGGGTGAACGATGGTAACTTTGATTTGGACTGCTCAACATTGAAAAATACTAAACACCCAACTCTACTAGAGTGTATTGTGTTTCCTCAGTAAGTAGATTCTTCCCTAGATGGGGTGTCACATGGATAACACAGATATGGTGTGGAAAGTGAAGAGAAAATCCAAGTGGCACCCCAATCCTCAAGTAAATACGAGGTGAGTGAAATTTCTGAACCTTTCAATTGGAGAAATAACTATTACAATCATTACCTCTTAATGGTAAATTTGTGTGTAAGAGTTTGCATATGGGGGATGTGACTGATATCAAGATGGATATTGGTTCACCAACAATGGTGGGTACAAGCTCTCTCTGGCGAGGTATTATGCCTTTAACACTGGTGTGCGGGGATGCAGATTTTTCAATGGTTGCAGACCTCCATTTCTCCATTATATTTTATGTGCTCGGCTCCAAAGCACGTTCCCCCTCTTCCTCCACTCTGAGCCTACATCCATAAGTCAACATTTCATGCGTTTTCTGCATCTTATAGGCCACTGCTTAACACATGAATTCACTTCTATTATGTAGCCAAAATGTGGCATGTGCATCAACGCCAATAATCCAACTTTGTTCTTTCCTCTTGTCTATTTCATGTACCTTGGTCACCATTCATAATTAATAATAGTTGGCCATTAACTGAGTAGTGAATCAAACATAGGGAAGTCTACTGAACCAAAGAGAAATGATGACCAATACAATAAATCAATGGAGATCGTACAATACAATGGTTACAATGTCCCACTTCCAATTGAAGACAACTAGGCTTGTACGGTTATCCAATCCTTCAAGCAAGAAGCTCCATTCATGATATTACTCCCAGGTTATAGGGACCCTCTAAATGACATTTTCTCTACTATTATTTTCTCCCCTAATGGTGTCATTTTTTCCATAAAAGGTTCGTCACTCAACACCACTCTTTCCTAGTAATTGAATTTATATTCATACAAGTAGATGGTAGCATTTTGATTTGGACCCAAGTTCCCATTTCATCTATTTGCAATGTATTTAGATTTATTTTTCATGAGCATGGGAGATTCTCACCTTGTTTAGATAAATATATCATCTCCACACTAAGTTTTAACTATTTTGAAGGTGGCATTCATCACTCCTCCATAGGAAGTCCTTCCTTTTTTTACTAAATTCTCCATACCTAAAAAGAAAACACACAATCACATGGGATGCACACAAGATATATTTCAATTATAGGAACTCCTAACTTCAATAATTAGGGGGGAATTGTTATCACCTTAATTTCTCCCATAAGTGACATTTTGAAAAAAATAGGCTAAACCTCCATCAATTGGAAAAATGTAGCATAATAACACTATCTCATGGATACTAAATGAATTTAACGAAGTAGAAAAAACCTTACAAATGAGCACTTTCATTCCATTGCACAACTATCACTATGCATCACCCATAGATTTGCATGGGATTTCCTTCGACACCTATAAATTCCTCCAAGCGCATCAAATTCATATTTTTGGGTGCATTGAAATCTTGTAGGCCTAGTTTAGACAATTCCGCGAGGAAGTACAAGATTAATTATATCCCCCAACTCATCAAGGTTGAGTAATTTGGCATCCCGAGTGTCCACATCAAGCATTGGGATCCCATTTCTAATGAGGAGCATTCACATGTTAACCAATTCTTCATTAGAGCTCAAAATTTTCCTATAAATGAAATCCGTAAGGTAGCATTTGAAAGAGAGAAGAATTGCAAGGTTATGTTGGAGGAATGAGCTCAGAGATCATAAGTATCTTTCTCTCATTTCAACCATTCATTTCCCTCATGATTGATTGAGCTTCTTTCTCAAGGAGACATGTGTTCTTCATTCACCATTATTAGAGAGAGATTTCAATAAGGAAAAGGACCCATCCCAAGGAGAGTGTTTGATGCCACTTGGTTCAAACCATTCCTACTTTGTGATATCACATATTTTATGCTTTTCCATTGGAATAATATACCAGCATAGATCCATCTTAAACCCAGATATATCAAGCACAAAGAGGGATCTAATTCCTTGAGGTGTAATGTTTTTTAATCTTAATTTTTTTCCAAGTCTAGACATTTGATCTATGCTTTTTATTTTTTATTTGATGAGACCCTGGATTTTTTTAATAACTTTTTATTTGGTTTTAAATTTTTATTTTATGAACCTATTTTTTTTTATTATGTTCCGACATGAATTTTTTAATTATTTTGTGTAGCATAACGCTAGGAATGTGACAACATCTCCCCCATAATGGGATCTAGAGCACCTCGTTAGTCTCGATGCAATGAGTATCATTGTTTCCCCCTATTTGTCGTGTTTGAATGTAACTATTGTAGTTAATATTCTCAAATATTTGATTGCATGCCTCATATTTTCTTATTTTATGTTGGAATACTTATGTGCTAGTCTCGCTAGTAGCTATTGTTTTTTGTCTAACTCATGACCCAATTAGAACATGCATTTTTGCTCACCAATGCAACAAAATCCCAAACCAGTAATATTCATTACTAAGGGAATATAGGAAACATAGGTGTCAATGCATCAATATATTATATATTCATTTATATATGTTGGATATTAGGTTATCCTTTCTTATTTTCACATAGGGGTCATATGCATCTTTAAGTACAACAAGAGATTCAAAATCCCACTCTATTTCTCTTTATTTTCCACTTCCATAAACCTAAAGTAGCTTATATTGGATTCAAAATGTAATTTAGGATTTCCCCCACATAATAAGTAAATATACCCTATGATTCCCTCTCATTTGCTCATTCATCATTTAAATTGGATAGCTAAGCTTATGCTTTCTATTTGTTGTTTTCATTAGGTTTGAAAGGGATTAACTAGGATGCATCTTATTACGATCTTATTTCAATATTAGATTTGTCCTTTTACTTAAGTAAATCATCAAATCAAAGAATGTCAATAAACTTAGCTCACTTTCCTTGCTTTGATAACTATTTAATTGATTTATTTATTGTAATAACAAATACACATCAAATAAATCATCCCACAAATCTAAGCCACTAAACAAAGGTCAAACTCCTAAATTAACTTAGTGGCTATTTCCTCACATGCCTTGTTTTCCCATTTTTTCATAAAAATGGGTAGCGTCTCAAATCCAAGAAATATATTATTACCTAACCACATCATTCTCTCTCTCTCTCTCTCTCTCTCTCTCTCTCTCTATATATATATATATATATATATATATATTTTGTGTATTCTTATGATTTCATAATGATGTTATACCTGTAAAAATACCAATTCTATATAATAAGGAATTCATGACTTTTTCTAGTAGTTTAAGCTTTAAGCTAGGGTTTTGTTGAAGTATTTCATCATTATTGTTATAAACATGGGTTTCCCCTCTAATATGTTTCTCATATCATTTTATCGATAAAATCAATCAACTATTGGAGAAATCCACGATAACACAAAGCTAAAAGGAATACTTATGCATGGAAGGTACTAGTGGAAACCCTGATGTACAACCAATAACATATGAATTATTGTGCTCATGGGACACTATAAATGGAAAGGAAAGTATGTTCCAGAGCATAAATCATGTGAAAACTGAAATAATCTGCTAGAGAATAATTCAAAACTAAACACGGAAGAATAGAAAGTGAAAACTGAAATAATCTGCTAGAGAATAATTCCAAACTAAACACGGAAGTATAGAAAGTTAAAGTTGAATCTAAACCATTAAAAGACACAAGATTATAATATTTCAATGAGTCATCCGAAGATCTTTGCAAACATCAAAAAGAGAGACTATAAATAAAAGAGAATATGCATTTAGATAGAGTGAAAATATAATTTTGATGAAGAGAAGAAAATAAGTAGTAATAAACCTAAATGTTGAACATAATCATTTTTTGATAATGACAACATTGAATGATAAAACAAATGTAGATGGCCACAATTTACATTGGAATCATTGTGGTAGACTATTAGAGCAGAGAACTTGTTAAGAAAATGACCAAGAGTTAAAACAACATTAAGAGCAGAGAACTTGTTAAGAAAATGACCAAGATTTAAAACAACATTAAGAGGTGCAACATTAACATGGTATTAGAATGCTAACATATAAAATAATTAAAGTTGGGAAGAGGTAGTAGATAATTTCAAGAAGTCATTCAAATATCTAGATGGAAAAAGCTTTTCATTCACCTAATAAAGACTCTAATGGAGGCTACAAGAATATTAAAGGGAGAAAAATTAGTGCATCATGATTCAAGAATAAATAAATATATATTTTTTGGAAAACTCAATACGGTTTTTGGGAACCATAAAGGATAGAGTGGTTTGTATCATGAATATTTTGTAGCATTAGGATAACTGTACAACAACTAGGAACCATAAAGGATAGAGTGGTTTGTATCATGAATATTTTGTAGCATTAGGATAACTGTACAACAACTAAAACTATAACATATTAGGAAGTCGTTGATGAAGTAATATAAATGGAAAGAGAAATTGAGAAAACCATATAAGGCAAGGATTAAAAAAGGAATGGAATCATAAATTTCATGAGAGGGAACATATCATAAAATTTTTAACATATGTTAAAATGCATGAACAAAAAAGAAGACACGAGGGGAAACCAAAGGATAATAAGGCAATGATGACAAACACTGTAAAGCCACAAAAAATGACACTAATGGACATGCATGGATGATTGGCCACACAACTAAAGGAACCATGGTTCCTAATGATAATGATAGGAGGGGAAGCAACATGACCAAAATGTATTCATAGCTTAAGAAAATAATAACAATTATATTGTTACTTTATGAGGTGGGAGACATGCATGCAAATATTATTTTTATGAAGAGCATGGGATATATAATAAAAAACTACATTTTTATTATTCTATATTATTGCCATTATTTGAACATGATACTAGCCAAATTGGGATAGAGTATATAGAAAAAAAAGTGTAATTAATGTAGGTAATGGAAGAGATGAGGCATACATAAACCTTCATCTAAACCAAGTCCAAACTTGATGAGTGAGGAAGATAAAGATCTATTAAACACCATGTAGGTAGTAAATATTACTAGGATTAAGTAGAGCAAAAATAAGTTCTAAAATATTCCCTAAAATAAATCAAAGAAAAGAGGAAACAGGAAAGGAAAATATGCAAGAGACAAAGAAGGAACTTAGATCAAGATGAAGCAAACGTGAGGGATAGAAAGGTTAAGAAATCGACATATCAACTACAAGGCTTGGTGAGAGATGATAAATTGTTAAGTAAGGTGTATGGATTTATAGGATGTTGGTTGAATGTCCATAAAGATGAAGATGATGACATCATAAGGATAAACTTATAAGTTGTTATGAGATTCAAAACCCAAGCTACATTGAAAGTCCTAATATCCAAAGATGCTTATCGGATAATATTTAGATGACCTTAGATACATTCAATGGGAGGTATTGTATTCTCAAACAAGATATCACTGATGTTTGTGAAATTTAAGAGAAAGGTAAACATCCCCTGGACAAGAGTAAGTGAGTAGTAAAAGATTAGATGTAATATTCGTATCTGGATATTCTCAATAATTACTCTATTGAATAATCAACCAATGGAAAATAATTCCATATTGAAAATATAAAATAAATATTAAAGGTGAATGATGATGAAAGATTACAAAGTGAATGCCATATATATAAAAATTGGAAAGGCACTTTGAATATCATTTTAGAATAGTTTACTAATAACTATTTATTAATTATTAATTATGAATATCAATATGTACTAATATTAATAATATATATATATATATTGCCTTCAGTTTCATGATGCTTTGTCCTCAAAGCATGCTTTCTATGGGCTATTTCGTAAAACCATGGGCTATTTCATAAAATCATGGGTGGTTTTATGAATTATGTTTTTTAACTTTTCCCCTTTCATTTCTTTTGTTGATATTTTTTTTTCTTTTATTTATTTATTCTTTCATTTTTCCCTCTCGTTCTTGCTTCATATTTGGAGTGGAATTAATACTTCTTCAATGAAATTCAAATGGCCAAAGGCCAATTTTTGGTCAAAAACCATTTTTACCAGATAAACTCTGAATAGGGATGGCTAAAAGCCATTGTGAGGTCAAAGACCTAAATTCAAGGAAACCTTGAACATTTTGGCCAAGAAGGGTTGGCTCTCATACCAATGTAATATTCGTATCCGGATATTCTCAATAATTACTTTATTGAATAATCAACCAATGGAAAATAATTTCATATTGAAAATATAAAATAAATATTAAAGATGAATGATGATGAAAGATTACAAAGTGAGTGCCATATATATATATATATAAATTGGAATGACACCTTGGATATCATCCATGAAAGGATGCGTCATTTTAGAATAGTTTACTAATAACCATTTATTAATTATTATATATATATATATATATATATATATATATATATATATATTCCAAGGACAAGGATGAGTCATTAGGAACTAATATTGATATGGAACATTTGTACAAGATAGATAGAAAAGATGAAGATTTGAACCCCAATGAATAACGTGTCAAACAAAAAGATATCTCAATAAGAGAATATCGACAAGGTATTATGGGAATGGGAACATTAACAACATGAAGTTTACCTAGGATATGTCATGAAACTATTCAAAATTCATGAACATAGCATAAGTCCAACAATAACGTATATTATACTATAAATTAAAATATACTCATTGCATTTTATTTCTATGTTTGCAAATGGAAAATTGAGAGGCCGAACAATATAAATCTAATAAAAAAACATTGCAAATAACCCAAGTACAACAACCCCTATAAGTGGTGAAGAAATGAGGAATGTGAGCAACTCTAGCATTGAATAGCTCAAGTGATGAATGATGATTAATATAAATTGGGTGCTACAAGTTTTATATTTTGGAACACGTGTCTCTAAAAATTAAACATGTTGTTTAATAATATTTTCCCATTTGGTATGGCGATGAATTACCAAAATTTGTAATAATTATTTTTTGGCATTATGTTTATTGTGGACCTTTATGATGTACCATTTTGCATGATGAAGGATTCATTATTCTATTGTCACGCATATATTGTTGTAAAATGTTATGTTGTCAATTATTACAAGAAACAATCATTTATTGAGATGATATTTAAATGATATGATACATTGATGAGAATAATTAAGATGCATTAATTTAAAAAAAAAATCAATATTATTATATAACTTAGTTGAATTTTTTTTTTTTTACAACATTGGAGAAGGGCATTCACTTTAGGGCTGGGGGGTCGGGAGACTGCTATTTTGGACCTTTATATAAGGGAACTGGCTCAGTCAAATATATTACTTACTGATCAAGAAGATACATTGGTATGGGAGGCTAATCCGGGAGGGGTTTACACACCAAAGGCTGGCTATCTGTGTCTTAGTGCAGGAGTGGAACAAAGGGAAGAAGTCTGGTGGTGGAGGCCTCTGTGGAGACTGAAATGTCCAGAAAAAACAAAATTGTTTATGTGGTGCGTCCTAAATAACAAGGTTCCTACCTGGGATGTGTTGCAGAAACGATCCTTTCAGGGACCAGGCTGGTGTGTGCTTTGTAAAAGGGAGTTGGAATCTTCTTGTCATTTGTTCCTCTCTTGCTCTTTCACGATTGCAGTGTGGAGGGAAGTATCTTCACTGGTTGGCTTCAATTGCAAGTGGGAAGGGGTATCAGTGGAAGCTGCGTGGGATTCTTGGTGGCGGAGGATAACGCATAAGAAACATAAGATTTTACCATTGCTGGTCATTTGAAGGATCTGGCTGGCCCGCAATAAGGTCATTTTCGAGGACATTCCTAACATTCTGGTAATCATAGGAGCACTGTCTGTGGGATATTATAAATCCTTACCGGAATATATTAGGGTGGCTAGAGAATGAAGGATCTTAGAAGTGGACATAGACAGAACGTCCCCGTGGGCATATTTCGATGGGGCAGCACAAAATAATTCCTGTGGAGGAGGCATTGTACTGTTTTTAACAGATTCACATACTTTTGTCTTGTCTATGGGACTCGGGGGGGGGCACAAATAATTACTCGGAACTAATGAGCCTCAAGATTTTGCCGATCTTTTCTTTAGAAAAAGGGTGCAACAAACTGAATTTTATGGGTGACTCATTGAATGTAATCAATTAGATCAACCAGACACAAGAATGCAGGCAATTGAGATTAGCACATACTCTTTCTTCTATCAGACTACTCCTCCAACGCTTTGACTCTTTTACTTGCCGGCATGTCTACAGGGAAAATAACAAGGAAGCGGACAAAGCTTCCAAGGAAGGGCTCCGGCTGGCAGCGGGTACTTGGACAGTGAAAGAAACTATCGATGGCAGAACTCAGGGGTTCTATCACAGGCCATTTATAGAAATTTTCTGAATATTATCTTGCACTCTTTATCTTATTTGAAACAACTGAAAATATTTGCAGAATTATAAAATGTATATTGTTTATATGCATCATAATACTTTTTTTTGTGTGGATACTATGGTCCGGTATGCAACAATGGGCATCTGTGTATGAACCAGTAGTATAGCTTTGATAGAAGACTTTTATAGTCTCATTTCAGATTCCAGGTTTTGGATTTTGAAATTCACGATTAGTGAATCTACAGAATGTAATTTTGATCTCAAAAGATGAATGAAATTACGCTTTTTTTCCTTGAAAAAAAAAACTTAGTTGATTTTTCTCATTATTATTTGAAATTTTATAAAAATCTTAGGAAACTAGAAGCAACTTATGTATACCTATAAAATTAATAAATAGCATGTGAGAATTATGGCATTGAAACGCAATTGTTTTTTCATATTTTTTATGTACCAATGTGTTTTCATTAGTGCTACGCACTAGTGTGTTTTAAACAATTGTACAAATGATGTGAATTAATCATTGGTATGCACTATTGAATGTTCAATACATAAGCGCTAGTTTACATGATATTTTACATGCACAGATGCATCTTACATGTACCTATGAATTGGTACATCTTACATTTTTTTTCCAAGGAAAACCTCATAGGGAATACCATGGCATGCTTGCCCACATTCTCTATTGATTCAAGTGTTCAGTATTTCTACAGTTAAAATTTTTAAGTTCAAACCTCTTCATATTTTCTAAAAATCAACATGGTATCAGAGAGTAGGGCGTGCAAGAGCTAAGATTTGTGCAACAAACTTGAGCCTACGTAGATCCTGAGCAGTTGAGCAAAAGTTTTGAGAGACATGGCATTGATCTCTGTTCGATTGGAAGACCGTCTTGAGGGCACTTCCAATTTAAATAATTGGAAGGCATGGGTGTTGAAAATCGTAGAGGAACATGACTTAGATAGATATGTATCCATTGTGGCAGAGGAGGGGTGAATCCAGATAAAGTCAGTGTGCACCAAATAAGAAAATCTTTCCCTCATAGAAATAACGAAGAAAGGGAGGAAACCATTCGCTCCAAAGAAGTTTAACAAAGACTTTGACAAGTGAATGGTTAGATGTTGCAATTGTGGCGAGAACGGTCATTATACAAGGGAGTGAAAATAAAATAAAATGGGTAAAGATTGATTCCATGCTTATGCAGCTATAAAGGATGAAACTACTAAGAAGAACTCATCCAAGGAAAAATATGATGACCCTCAGAAGGAGTATTTGCATGGGACCCTAATTTCCCATACAAATATTCCATACTCCTTGCATGAAGTCAAATTTGCAAGTAAAGAAAGAAGATCGAGATCTAGGGACTCCAATAATCTCCACAAGGAAGTAGATCAAGAGGGATCCCACCCAAAACAATAAAATATAACTATTTGTATTTTGAATATCATATGCTCTTATAAAACAAATTTAAATGGATTTTAAATGTGTTTCATTACAGTTATAGATGGAGATCTGTATTCTCGGAATTAGGAATGTTGTTATGGTATAAATGTTGAGCTTAGTCTTCTTTTATTGGTAAATAGTAAAACTCATGAAGTGCATGTTATGTTTAGGTAAATAAGAGTATAGGGATGCATAAATTTTAATGAGATATGAATGAGATTATGCTGAAACATTGCTTAATATATGTACATAAATGTGTGAACCATTTCCAGTGCATTGAAGTATTCATATGAGTGAATTTTATGGTTATGCAATGGTTCTAACCATTAGAATAAATTTGGCTTGTAGGGAAAAACCATATTCTTATACATACAAGAAGAGTATGACATGTAATATTGAATATGGAGTCATTATGATGGCAGATCCCAAAAGAGAGCAGGATGCTCTGAAGCAGGAAGCTTCTGGGAGCATATTGAGAGGCTCCTATGTTTCTATGGGAAGAATCCCCCAATAATATATACATCCAAAATATAAGCTCTAAAAGTATTATGGAATATAAGACTCTTGAAGGTTTTTGTATATCATGTTTGCACCATAAGAGCTTCAGTATGATACAGACATGGAGGGCCATGATACCTCCATGATGAAGGACCCAGATTATGGTTCTCCCATCCAGATGTTAAGAGGGAGAATCCATATTTGCTAGCTCATGATGAACTAGTAAAATTGGTTGATGTACCTCCTACTAAGAGGAGTTATGCATGGTGTTAATATACAGAAGGAAGCATATCACAATATTCAAAAATACTATTATGATTCTTGGGATTAGAGGTGTGGCAGAAACCAAATGACATTTTCCTTGATTAAGTAAAATACACAATCGAGTGTCATGTCCCCTCATTGATGACCATGGGACCAATATCCTATCCAAATTAATCCCTCGGGTATAGGAAAGAATAACCCATTAAATGGGATTAATTTTGTATGAAGGTAATTAAATAAGGAGTTGCACTTAATCCAGACAATTTATTTCTTAGATTAAATTAATTTAAAGTTTAATCAATTAAATAATGATCCAAGTAGGTTGCATAGGCTGATGAGGTTGGGACAAGTAATCTTGGAGACAAAATCAGTCAATAAAAAAAAACATGCACAAAAAGGGAAACTGTAGGAAAAGCAAGCCAGAGAAAAAGTAGGAAAGTTCTGAAAAGTAAAGAGGGTGCAATTTCTAAAAGGAACGAGGAATGTCAGCCATAAAAGCAGGCATAAAGGGGGTGTAGTTGATAAAAGGGATGAAGGCATGCCATCCAGAAAAACAAGCATAAGGAGGGCACAATTTCTAATGGAGGAAAACCAAGACAATTGCCAAATCCGGAAAACTAAAAGACAAAGCAAGGAAGTTCCTAATTTCCTCATGAAGGTGAATTGGGCAAGGGAAGTGGGCCACCTATGGAGCCAATTCGACCTTGAATCCTAATATTTCTATAAAACAATGATAACACATCACTATGAGGGTTTTTGGTCATTTGAAGTTTGTCTTGAGAGCTTTGTTACTCAATGGTTGAGAGATGTGCCTCAACTAGCTTTGGGAGATGTGCCTATTGAATATTGGTTCATGAAGTTGGTGCAGAAATTAATGGTGTTTGTTTGTAGGTACTGATGTATCCTTCAAGTAATTTCCATATCATTTAGTAGATTTCGAAGCCCTCCTTTCAATTATTTTTTCTCTTCTCTCTTCCTCCTATGCATTCTATGTTATTCTGACAAATTATAGGAGCATTGTAATGGGAATTTTGACCCCACTCTTATTTATTTCATGTATTGATGTCCAATATTCCATTTAATATCAGGTTCAGATCACTGTCGTCCCACTGGCAAAGTTTGGAAGGGTCCATATTCGATTCTATGTAATTTCCTAGCTCTGGATCCATTCTATGGGGTTTTTGGCTATAAGAGGTTATCTATGAGATTCCAATAGGATGAATTTCGACCCTCACTGATCCATTATGATGTAATTTAATTTATATTAAATTTTCATATCATTTTGAACTGGTTTAGTTAAGTTTCATAAATATTTTTCACACCAAACCTAGATTTCAATGAAAAATGAGCTAGTTTTCTGGGTTGATTTAATTAGACAGTCTAAATATATCCATTTTATTAATTTTATGTTTTGAACATTTTTTTAACATAAACCAAGGATATATTGTATTGATTTAAAAAATGCTATAGCCAACCAAGTATACAAAGGGGGAGTTTAGTTGAAGAGGGATGATGACCTCTAACAGTATTGTCATCCTTCTTATGAATACTTTGAGAGGTGAATCCCACTTGCTTATAGGTATTTTTCGAGCGAAATAAAAATTCTTACAAGAGTAAACTCTCACGAACTGTGAGAAAAGAAGAGTGGAGCAGCAAAACATTAATTAGAAGGAGAGGTGAAATGCCCCTTAATGAAAGGGTCCAACCGCTTCTGGGAGCCCAAGAAAATCTTTGAGGTTGCTTCCTTTTCCCTGTGTTATTTATTGGTATTTTTCCCTCTAGTGAGGGGAGGAGAAGGGGATAAAAAGTATTCAGGATTAGAATTTCCCTCTGAACCAGAGAAAGGGACTAAGGACCCCAGTCCTGCTTAGGTTGAAGTCTCGTGGTATAGAGTTTGGGGATCTCTCTTGGAGCCTAGAGGAGCAAGTCTTGGAGAAGCTTCTTTCATGGAGGGGGTAGCAAGAAAAGTATATGAGGGGCCAGAGGGATCTACGGGGAACTCACCCTGCACCGGATCATCCGCTGCTTCAAATTCCAAAGCTTCGACTTCCTGCAGAACTTCAAAGCTGTTTTTGTTTTCCAGAGGAAGAGATTCTATAAGAGGAGTAGGATCTTGAGGTGATTCCTTATGTTAAGGAGCTTGAGGCTCCTTTCACTGGGGAGGTTGGCGTCGATTAGTGACTGTCTGAAACTATGATTCTTTAGGTGCAGGAGGAATTGTTGATTTCTGTGAATCTGCAAGCTTGGGGAATCTTTTGGCAAAGTGGCCATATACATGGCAGAAGTTGCATTTGAATGAAATATTCTCATAATCCAGTTCTTGGATATGCCTCCAATATTCCAAAGTAAGCTTTAGGTCCTCAGGAATCCCTTTTTCTAGTTTCAGCTCTATGTAAATGCGAGCACATATAAACTGAACTCCTTTTGGCTCTGCACTATCCAAGTAGCACCCTAGCTTATTACCAATGTCCACAAGAGTGCTTTCCCACAAATATGAAGTGGGAGATTAGGCAATCTTACCCAGACTAGAGTGGTTGTAATCTATGCTTCTGGGTTAAAACCTAGAGTCCAAGGGGTTAAAAACAACCCTCTCAAGCCCATGAAGAAGGGACCTAATTGGAAGAATAATTCTTGTTCTTCTTTATTTGGAAACAAAAAAACAAAATACCCCCTACCAGCTGCGAAAAGAGAGACTTGTCCTTGAAGAATAGGATTCTAGTGTTCAACAATCTAGAGCTCCACCGTCTTTGGGCCATGCCACAACCCTGTAAACTTGTCAATGAGGGATTTCTCTGAGAGAAGGAGCACTTTTTGGCATGGATCCAAAGGAGAGAGCTCCAGAGAAGGGATCTCATCTATCTTTTTCACAAACTTGGAGGGGGTATGGGAGGCTTCTTGAGGCATGATGACTTGAGCTAGGGCCTTAAAGGCTTGAAGCTAGGTGTGAGACTCCATAACCAGGTAACCGTGAATCCATGGGGTAAGGAGCCGCAACCAGTAGAAACACATGACGCAGTAGAAGGAATAAATGTTGGGGCTCATGGAGGCAGGAAGGAATCCAACCTAAATGCCACAAGACAACCAAGAGACCTTCGAGCTGAGAAACTACACGTAGGAGGAACGAGGAGGCTAGGGAAACCCTAGCCGTGTTTTAGAGAAGCGAAGACCGGTCCTCAAAAACACATGTTTTGAACATTAAGTAATATGATAATGATGATATTCCATGATTAAATTATAATATTAGAGTCTCCTTTCCTGTGTTTGGAATCCACTGAATTTTAGCTTATTGCATAGTCCTAGTGACTAGTTTCTACATTGTGACCCTTAGGATTTCTTTTGATTGTTCATATCAATTACAAGCCTATAAACATTGATTTCAACATCCTAAATAGAAATTTAGAACCCTTCTAAGTTCCTCTTAGCCATTAGTTGCTTGGAACTGATTGTAAATATTTCAATTTGCATCGGTTGGGACTCCCAGGAGCCTGGTAGTATACTTTATCCTGGAAGATATTAAAAAACTAAAAGAGCCCAACATCCAAGTGTTGAAGAATCTCAACTTTCAATATCCTCCTTTGTATTTTGGTTTCACCTGCAAAACCCAGTCCTTTCCTTCATTTTTACTTGAAAATTTGCCACTTGTCAACTAATTGCTTTAAGCTTTATTGCATAGAGTTAGTGAGCCTGATTTTATTCCTTAGTTTCATTATAGTGGTATCAGAGCATGATCCTCTAAACCTACTTAGATATTCAATCATGATTCATATAAGGGATCCAGATATCAAGAAGAAAGATCCTATAGGGGATGATTCAGATGGCATAAATCCTACCAAAGGAAAATTCCATGGAGAGAGTGACAAGCCTAGCATGGGTGGATATGGTGATATCCAAAGTATGATTACAAGTATGATGCAAGGATTTAGACACATGACTCATAACATCATTGTGTCTAGACAAGAAACCAGATAGTTTCTTGTCAAGCATTTGGGAAACAAGAATGGCGAAGGTAACAACCATGGGTCACTACATGAAGAAAGGAAGAGCTCTAAAGGGTTTGTATTTTCAACCACTGGGACTCATAATTGGTCGACTGAGTTCCCAAAGGAATCCTTAAATCAATCCATTCCTACTATTCCAAATATCCTTGATGAACAAAGAGAAGAGTTGGAAATCCAGAATGAAAATGTTACCAATGTGGAGGACAAGCATGTTGAATATCTCACCTTGAATGAAAAATGTCGAAGAGTTTTGGCATTCAAGGAATTTTGTGATGTTCAATACAAAACCAACTCAAGAGGTGGTTTCAAAATTTAGAATCAAAATTATGAGTTGAAGAATGTTCCAGGAATAATCTCTCTACTCTACTTTGATGGTTTATCAAAGTGTACAACTAGCTCATGGGTTCAAAAGTTAGATACATATTTCCAACTAAACCCCATGTCTGAGAGAGAAGCTATAAATATGGACACCCTACACTTGGATGGAGAAGCTAATGAATAGTGGTTTCATGGGATGAAGACCCCTTGGACATGACCAAGTGAAAACTTATGAGGAATTTAGAAGAATATTGTTGGACAAACTCGAAAGAAGAGACCCTGAAATCTCTTTCAGAGAGATTTTGCATGTGAAGCAAAATGGGACTCCTGAATCTTATATATTTGAGTTTCAAAAGTTGGTTGTTATGGCTACAGACATCTCAAAAGGTAGATTTATCATGTTGTTCATTGAAGGATTGGTTGAACCCTTGAAGGGTTTGGTGAAAGCTTATAGACCCACCACCTTACAAGAGGCACTAAATAGGACAAGGGACCTGAAAGATGCTATTCCTAGGACAAGGTTCCCTCCTAGGCCTCATGATCCTTCTCGGTTAAAGAAACAAAGGCCGCCCATGAAGAGTCCTACTAGAAACATCAAAAGGGCTAATTTCTCAAGAGATAGGGATGAGCTGAGAAGAAGAAAATGATGTTTCACCTGTCAGGAACCATGGGTTCCCAGCCATAAGTTTACCAAGGGAAAGGCGTACTATATTGAAGTATTTTCATAAAGTGAATCTGAAGAGGAAGAGGAAGAGCCCCTAATAGATATAGAGGAAGCATATGAAACAACAGATGAAGAGCCTCCTCCCGAGGTGAGCAAAATTGCAATGTTGTCAGGGGTGCCCCGATTCCACACTCTTTGATTCAAAGGAGTGGTGCAAGGGCAAGAAACCAATGTTTTGATAGATGGCGGGGCCACATATAATTTCATAGATGCATCCATGGTAGAAAGAAGGAAGCTTCCCACTGAAATTTTTTTATGCTTCATAGTTATCATATCGAGTAATAATTATATGGAATGCTCCAGATGGATTCCTAAGTTGCAAGTAACTATAGGGGATTACATGGTGACTGATAGATTCTATGTGGTGAATGTGGATGATACTAACATGGTCTTGGGAGTTGAATGGTTGTACTCTATTGGAAAGCACAAAATAGACTACCAAGTTCCTGATATTAAATTCCAAGATACAGGTGGGAAAGAGGTAATGTTGAGGGGAGTCAATACCTACCTAAAACAAGTAGTGACTACACATAGTATGATATCTATTATAATACATGGGGACATTGAATGGGATACAGAGTTTTTGATCACTACTCAAGACATATCTTTGGAGATAGCACAGTACCCCAAATCGATTCAGAAGTTGCTTCAAAAGCATAAAAATGTGTTTGGGGATCTTCATCATGGTAGGCCACCAGATCGAGGGGTTGAGTATAGGATTGAACTGGAAATAGGGAATTCCCCTATTAAATTTCACCCTTACAAGCACCCAAAAAGATTTAAGGATGAAATAGTAAAAAAACTATCAAGGAATTGATTAATTTGGGTTTCTTAAGGCCAAGTTATAGCCCTTTGCTAAGAAGAAGGATGGGACTATGCACATGTGCATAGATTATAGAGATCTCAATATAAAAACCATAAAAAAATAGATATCATATTCCCAATATTGATGAACTAATGGATGAGATGCATGGTTCCAAGTACTTTTCAAAGATTGGCCTCCGCTTCGGTTACTACCAAATCAGAATGAAGAAGGAGGACATTCAAAAGATAGTTTTTCATTATCACTACAGACACTTTGAATTCTTAGTCATGCCTTTTGGTTTGACTAATGCACCAACAACTTTTCAATAATGCACGAACCAAATGTTTAACAAACAACTCCGTAAGTTTATCCTTGTTTTTTTTCTTATGTTTTAATCTATAGTAAGAATTGGCAGGAGTATCTCCACCATTTGGAGATTGTATTAACCTTGTTGGTGGATCAGTCCTTTTATGCTAAACTATCCAAATTTGAATTTGGAATGGATGAAATTGTATACATGGGTTAGGTGATTGGCCTAGACAGAGTCAAGGTCCATACGGAAAATATCCTAACCATTTTGGATTGGCCAAGTCCCAGCATCCTCATTGAACTAAGAGGATTAATTGGATTGTGTGCTTACTACTGGAAGTTTGTCAAAGGATTCTCCAAACTATCATCGCCATTGACATACCTTACAAAAAATGGAGCTTTTATTTTGTCAAAAGAACCAAAGAGAGTATTCTAGGAAATGAAGAAGGTAATGAGTAGTTGTCTTGTTCTTGCACTACCATATTTTTATCAACCTTTTGTGTTGGAATGTGAAGCTTCAGGGAATGGGATTGGGGCTATGTTAATGAAAAATAAATATATCATAGCTTTTGAAATTAGAAAATTGCAGACACATGAGAGGCTCTATTCAGTGTATGACAAGGAAATTTTGGTTATCATGCATGCTATTGTCAAGTTTAGACAATATTTGGTGGGGAGTAAGTTTGTCATAAAAACTTACCATAATAGCTTAAGACACTTCCTGTCATAGAAATAATTGAATGATAGGCAACAAAAGTGAGTCAACAAAGTCCAAGATTTTGATTTTGACATTGAATATAAGAAGGGAAATTTAATGTAGTAGTTGATGCACTCTCTAGAAAACCAATACTTACAATGTTGAAATTACATGATGATTGGAAAGTACAACTAGCAGTGGAGTATTCCAAAAATCAATTTGCATGTGAATTATTGGATGGGATGATTCATGATGATTATTACAATATCCTTAATGACCTCATCTATCATAAAGAAAGGATCTACTTGGTTCCTGGATCCACATTGAAAAAGAAGATCATGGAGGCTACACATGATGTGCCCTTAGTAGGACACCCGGGGTTCTTGAAGACATATCGGAAGTTGAGAGAAAGGTTCTCTTGGAAATGCTTGAAAAATGATGTGATGGAGTATGTACAGGAATTTGTGGCATTCCAACAGAACAATATAGAGCATACTTATCTGACCGTTCTATTACAGCTCTTCCCATTTTAGAGCAAAAATGGGAAAATGTATTCATGGACTTCATCACCAAGCTGCCCAAGAGCCAAGGTAAAGATAATATTTTTGTTGTGGTTTATAGATTAACAAAGTTTGCACTTTTTTGTTGTCTCCATTAATATTGCAAGCAACCAAGGGGATGATATTTTCATTAAAGATGTCTTCAAACTCCATGGCATGCCCAACTCTATCGTCAGTGACCAAGATAGTAAATTCACTAGTCGCATTTCTAGGAAGAATTGTTTAAGTTGGTGGGAACCCAATTAGAATTGAGCACAAGCTACCATCCATAGAATTATGGTGAAATAGAGAGGTTGAACCAGTGGCTTGAAGGATATCTCTGGAACTATGTCACCGGGAAGCAAAAGAACTAGTTGGTTGTCAGTTGATAACTAGTCGACGATTGGAACACAAATTGTAAGATGTCACTACAAAAAAATACCCTTTTGGGGGCAATTTTGGCTTGCGGTGATTTTACTAACCCCCCCACCCACCCCAAAAAAAAAATTAGGTCTTTGGGGGCAGTTCGTAAAAACCCCCCTCAAAATTCCCGAAAATTGGACTTTTGGGGGCAATTTTTAAAACCCACCCCACAAAAGTCCAATTCTCAGGACTTTTGGGGGCGGTTTTTAAACCCCCCCAAAAATTGGACGATGGATAGTTTGCCTCGGCATCATGAAATGTTGTAGGGCCCTCCACATTGAACGACGGGGATTAAAAATAGGCATAGATCTTAGATTGTGAAGGATTTCACAATGGGAACATGCATGCAAGATAGAAAAGATGTGGATCATGAAATCTTGTAGGAGCCACACCAGTGAACGGTCCAGATTCGCCGTAGCCTCAGGTCTACGGATGAAATGTTTTTCGTGATGCAAAGATGCAAGGGAGAAAAAGAATACGAAGCTTGCAAAAGGAGAATAAAGGGATAACTAGATGAACGATCCAGATATGATCGGGTAAGGATCTACGACCTAGAACCTCTTCGCAAATAGAAGATGCCCACTTTGAGTGCATTTCAAATCACAGAATCAGTACGAAAATAGGAAATCGACGGTTAAAAAGGATCCATGACGAGGTCGATGGTTGAGATATAATTTTAGAATGCGAGCTGCATAGAAGTTAATGGAAACGAAAAAATTGAGGGAGAATAACGAAATAAAAATAGCACAGAAGATCAATGGTGCAAAACATATCGAGCAGAAATGGAAGGATAAAAAATTTTTCAGTCACCAAATATGCAAGAGACTTAAGAATATGGAAAATCATAAAAGACTGTACATTAGTTTATTCACTTGCATCGGTAGAAGAAGATGACAGACAATACAGAAGGATCCAATTCGTACGACGTCCATCAGCCACTTGTCAAACACCGGGTAGTTCCTTTTTGTCCCCCCTGAAAGTTGTATAAAGGGATCAAATGGAAAATATAGAAACTCGGGGGTTAAAGTATCAGAAAGTAGAAGAACTGTTGGAGGATAGGAATCATTGATGTTTTTTACCTGGTCCTTTTAAATGGACCCATTGAAGCTTTGAAACAGAAGTTGAATTTGCTAAGGGACCAGGGAACAAACCTTCATAACATCTATCAGTATTTTCTTCACCTTTTTTCTCCTGAACAAACCCCTGGTTTCCTGGAATTTGTGGAATGGTGTGTAAACAACTATTCTCTATCAGAAAGATTCATAATGAACCTCGATCACTCCACCATTCTGTGTCTTGTTAATTCCTCAGTCGTTAGGAAAACCATGTCTGTCCCTGAAGAGTTTACCTTAAAGTCTAAAGATTACAATGAAGAGTCTATACGCCAATGTTTTAAGGGGTCCACCATTGAGAGAAAGAAATATTTTTTTAAGAGATGTTTCAAGCCATAAGACGATTCATCCATCCCATCATTCCCAATCGATGCAACCCTATTTAATGAAGAAACCAAGTGTGTAGTAACCACGTTATGTCAATTTTTGGGTCTAGTCATAGATAAATACATCTTTGAAACCCTTATGAGTCTTCTCTTCATTTTAAGCACTTGTCCCGTTGAGTCAGACGAACCCAGTTATTCATTACAAGTGTCATGCATTAAATTTGATGAGTTCTTAGCTGAGAATATTCATTTTCAGCTATTGAACTTCCATAATACCAAAAATTTCAAGTTCCAACCATATCTATTGAAGATGTTCCTTTATTTCAACAAGGATAATCTGCATCTACCAGAAATGGTATTAATAGATGAAATGTACAAGGATTATATCAAGTTCATGAACTTCCTCATGATAGAAATTTATGCTGCTATTTTCCAAAAGAGGCTGTCCCGGGTGCTACCAAATATGTGGGATCTATTACAAGCTTCTACAGAAAAGAGAACAGGATATTGGTTCATGTCTGAATATGGAACAGTGATTAGACTGTATGGTTTCACTCAGTCACCTTACATGTTAATAACCTTCCTGACTCCAAGATTTTTCTCAATGGAGTTCATCAGACAAAAGTTGTTTGTAGAGATTGAACACTTCCTGAAATATAAGAAGTCCACTGGCATCAAATACCCTTGGGATGTAGGTCCATTCACCATCAAGAATAAGTGTGCTTTTCCAATGGTGGAAGGTTTACTTAGAGAGTTAGGATTTGAGACAGAACCCACAATCAAATATGACCCTCACTAGGTTATCTCAAATAGGATAAAGGATCAAAAGAGAAAGCCTTATAAACACAAAGAGGTTGTGGGATTGGCAGAAGCTGCTAACTGGTCTAATTACCCAAAGGAGGCCCCAAATATTGTTGACTTAGATGAACATCCAAGCTCTCGTATAGGAGAGGTTGTCTCTTTATTTTCTGATATATCCAATTTGGTTGCTGCAACCGAGATAATTACTCCATTGGCCAGTAAATCAGAAGGAAAGAATAAAAGAGATTTTTTTGAGGCAATGGATATCGATGAGGAGGAAACTACTGAAACTCCCAAAAGGAAGAAGGTTGAAACTGAAGGAAAAATTGTCCTAAATACATCAATAGACAAAGGTAAAAGGAAAATGACGATATCAGGCCCTCCATTTGAGGTAAAAGAGTATACATTTGCAGATAGTACTCCTGTCGATTCCTCCTCCCAGTCAAAGAACAAAGCAGAGTTAGTGGATAAATACAAAGGCATCAAAGGAATAAATTCACAAGAGACTCTGAAATTATATTCTGAAGTAAGAAATATTTCTAATCAAGATGTTTCTTTGGTTTTAGTCATGTATTATGTCCAAAACACTATGAACTTGGCCTTGGCAAGCAAGAACAGAGTTGTTGAAGTAAAAATGAAACTGGATGATATCCCCATACCTGACATGATTCATCTGCACAAGCAGACGAGAGCTATCTTATTTACTCACTTGATAAAGATCACTCTAGCACTATCCAAGTTACAGACCCTCAAAGTTAAAATTGAGAACTTGAATTGAGGCAAGAAAAGGTGGAAAATAAGGCCCACCAAACTCGGATAAAGAAGCTGCAAATTGAGCTGATGGCTGCTGGAGGCCAATCTAACAAGGGAGATGGTATCCAAAGGTCGTTGGATGAGAAAAAAAAAGAGATTCAGTTATTGAAAAAGAAGAGTCTCATACCCGCCACCAAGCTAATACAAGGTCCTGAACTAGCTGAGATAGAAAAAGGAAAGGAGAACCTAAATAATCGGCTCAATGATTGTCAAGCAAAATTATTGAAGTTTGTTGTTAAAGAAAATCAATGGCAAAAAGACATGGCCTTGGTAGTATAAAGTGAGAAATCCATGAAGGAAAAGTTAGAAGAAATGGAAAGAAAGTTGCAGGAGAAAGAAAAGGAGCCAGAATTGAGGACCATTCCTCATGTGGTTGGATCTAGTGAACAGGGCATAGTCAAGGCTATGTCATAGGGAAGTCTTAAAGAGTTAGTAATCACTGGTTTGAAGAACCAGAATAAAAAATTGGAGGAGATAGCTGGAAAGAGAGAACTATAAAGGAAGAAATTGGAAAACAAATGTAAGGAACTAGTGGATAAGAACAACAAATTGACAAAATAGGTTACAAGACAGTCAAACTTACAGGGAACAAAACATCTCATTTGGGATGTACTGATAGAAGAAGCAGCCAAGCTCAGGCCTTATTTATATTTTATTCTTGATAAGGATATTATTATAGAAGCTACTAGAAAAAATGTCTTGATGGTAAAACAGGTGTTAAAATAAGAAGCCTATTGACACAGCTAATAATGCAATCAAGTTTTTGAATAGCTTGATAGAAGAGGAAATAAAGAAACCAAATATACAAGATAGGGTTTTGGTTATCACATGGGCAAGGAAAGTGGTAAATAAATATCATAATTTGGCAATAGTTCAAGCAAAAATTAATGTCATGCATCATCAAAACAAAGAATTCATTGAACTGTTTAATCCTTTATTTAGAAGAGGACTCCCTTTCTTCTGGGAAGAGAAAGGAGGAATGTGGTCTCAGAAAGAATATAATGGCAGGGTAATCAGTTGCATATTAGATCACAAACAATTTGATGACATGCAACATCAATCCTTGTCTGGAAAAACAGGGATTGATAAATTGACTATATATTTCGGGATTNTATAATGGCAGGTTAATCAGTTGCATATTAGATCACAAACAATTTGATGACATGCAACATCAATCCTTGTCTGGAAAAACAGGGATTGATAAATTGACTATATATTTCGGGATTTTGTTTGACTTCAAAGCCATATGTACAAAATTGCCAGAGTTCTCTTATGCTAAAAACCTGGAGCTCAACGTAATGGTGAAGGAGATGACCAGTCTAGATATTCCAACTACTGATCAATGGAATCTATTTGATAATTATGGGAAAAGTAAATACAGGTTGCACCAATAGGAGTCCTTTGTTGTTACCTCGGGGTCCAGAGGAGGAATCTTGGATAGTTTTTGAAATTTTATGGATTAGGGATGAGGACTGGTGTATCACATTTGGAGTTGTAAACATCTTACATTTATTAATAAAACTTTATACTGTTAGGTGTAATCTATATGGTGAATTCTACTATTTAATACATATGAATTATGTATTTGTTGCATTCAACTATATCCAGTATATTATTGTTCTGTTATAATTGGTTTTTCTTTTCGAATAAATTTTTCATTATATATGAAATTTGTAAGGTTGAAACGATAACATACATTTCCTAGCATGTGGTTTATTGTGAATATGCTTCTATATTGTCTTCAAATTGTCCGAAAAACCTCTTATTATAGCCTTCTAGATATGGTTGGATGCACCATAAAACACTCTAGAGATCCACACTCTCAAAATATTTTTATCATCATCCTATGAGCTGTGGCGGGCAGTTCCTTAAGGCCGGTTATGCAAATTTTACCAATAATTCCATACTTGGACAATTTTTTTATCTTCTCCTAGGCTTGGTCTAATTTCCCTAAACCACATTTTTGGCAGGTCCATAAATTCTTATTCAGTGTCTCTTTGGAAAAATTGAGACCATGGTTGAGTAGACAAAACAACAGCCTACAATATCCCCATGTGGTGCATGCATTTTCTTCAACACACAATTTATGGCGAGCATCCTCTTAAGGGTACTTGGACTAATATTCCCAAACTTATCCAATTTCCTTATTTTAACTAATTTGTCGTATTTCTCCAAAACGATGTCATAATGCAACAATGATTTCAACTTCATGCCACATCATCATCTATTCCATGACATGCCATGCGGGCATCATCCTTAGTGCGGGCATCAACCTTAATGCGGGCATCACTTAGCCCCTTTACAACACTCGACCATTTTTTCTTTGTCTTTAGTATGCAAAATAAGATTTTTCTTCTATTTTGGAAGGTTGATATTTTCCTTATATGATCACCATAAGAAAAACCAAGAGCATGGCTAGATATCCATTTCAAAAATGAATAGGACCATATCATCTGATGAATTTTCTCATCAAAGGAACACCCCCCTGCGGGAATTTCCAACTGGTCTCTCAAACTCTTTGTCTAACACTTAACCAATTCTCTTCAAACCCTAGGTCACCAAGGTGATTTCATTTTTCCTTCAAATTTGGAAAGTGAGATTCCCAATGGGTAGAGTTCAACAAGGTGAATCTAGAAATACCACTTTCATCTTCTAGATCTTCTTTCTCTCTCCTCGGTGGGCATTTTCTGGAGCAGTGCAAATATGGCTGAGAGGCACTTTTGGCATATTGATATCTTCTTACCGAAAAACATTTTTGCCAGGCTAATGATATGGTTGGATGCACCATACAACACTATAGAGATCCACACTCTCAGAATATGTTTATCATCATCCAATGATTTGTAGCAGTAATTTCCCTAAAGCCGGTTAGGCAGGTTTTAGGCAAGGAATTTCCGGCCAGGAATTTCTCCTAGACTTGATCTAATTTCCCTAAACTACGGTTTTGGAAGGTCCATAAATTCTTCTTCAGGGTCTCTTTGGACAAACTGAGACCAAGGTTGAGTAGAAAAAACAACAGCCTACAATATCCCCATGTGCTGCGGGCATTTTCTTCAACAAACCATTTGTGGCGGGCATCCTCTTTAGGCTACTTGGACCAATATTCCCATACTTGACCAATTTCCTGATTTTCACTAATTTGTCGTATTTCTCCAGAACAATGTCATAATGCAACAATGATTTAAACATCATGCCACATCATCATCTATTCCATGCCATGTTATGCGGGCATCATCCCTAGTGCAGGAATCAACCTTAATATGACCATCACTTAGCCCCTTTAGAACACTTAGCCATTTTGTCTTTGCCTTTAGTATGCAAAATAAGATTTTTCTTCTATTTTGGCAGGTTGATATTTTCCTTATCTGATCACCATAAGAAAAACCAATATCATGGCTAGATATCCATTTTAACAATGAACAACACCATATCATCTGATGAATTTTATCATCAAATGAACACCCCCTTGTGAGCATTTCCAATTGGTCTCTCAAAATCTTTGTCTAACACTTAACCAATTCTCTTCAAACCCTAGGTCACCAAGGTGATTTCATTTTTTCTTTAAACTTGGCAAGTGCAATTCCCAATGGGTAGAGGCCAACAAGGTGAATCCATCAAGACCACTTTCATATTTTGGAGCTTCTTTCTCTCTCCTCGACGGCCATTTTTATGGAGCAGTGCAAATATGTCTGAAAGGCACTTTTGGCATATTGATATATTCTTAACGAAAGACTTTTTGGTCAGGATAATGATATGGTTGGATGCACCACACAACACTCTAGATATCCACACTCTCAGAATATTTTTATTATCATCCTATGAGTTTTGGAATTCATTTCCCTACGACCAGTTAGGCATATTTTACCAATAATTCCATACTTGGACAATTTTTTATCTTCTCCTGGGCTTGGTCTAATTTCCCTAAACCACAGTTTTGGAAGGTCCATAAATTCTTCTTCAAGGTCTCTTTGGACAAACTGAGACCATGGTTGAGTAGAAAAAACAACAGCCTACAATATCCCCATGTGATGTGGGAATTTTCTTCAACAAACCATTTGTGGTGGGCATCCTCTTAAGGCTACTTTGACTAATTTTTCCATAGCCAATTTCCTGATTTTCACTAATTTGTGGTATTTCTCCAGAATGATGTCATAATACAACAATAATTTACTTCATGCCACATCATCATCTATGCCATGCCATGCAATGCCGACATCATCCTTACTGCAGGCATCAACCTTAATGTGGGCATCACTTAGCCCATTTACAACACTTAGCCATTTTTCCTTTGTCTTTAGTATGCAAAAACATTTTTTTCTATATTGGTGGGTCGATATTTTCCTTATCTAATCAACATAAGAAAAACCAAGAGCATGGCTAGATACCCATTTCAACAATGAATAGGACCATATCATCTAATTAATTTTATTATCAAAGGAACACCCCCTTGTGGACATTTCCAAATGGTCTCTCAAACTCTTTGTCTAACACTTAACCAGTTCTCTTCAAACCCTAGGTCACCAAGGTCATTTCATTTTTTCTTCAAACTTGGACAGTTATTATTGAAGGAGTTGTTTGATGTTGTTGATTCAACTATAAAGTAACCCTCTGCTCTCTAATGAAAGCATAATATAATAAAAAATGCCCTTGGGCCCTTTTAAAACTTTCTTGAGTATCGATCTGGTTATATTTTTGCAATATCTCTATTTTTTTCCAGGGAATGTATTATATCTATTATGTTCTCATTTATTTATTTCTGTAAGGAACGATGATGATTTATATTATAATAAAAAAGATACAGACAATACAAAGTTGCAGATCCATGATATTGGTTTCCAAACAACTATCCAATTCAACATCTTTTCTAAGTTGTCCTTGTCATGCCAAAATTCTATAAATACAAGATTTACTAGAGAAACTATGATGCCCTTTGAACAAGAAACCAACATTTACAGTTGTTCTGTTCTCATTTCAAATGTTGGATGCATTCTTATTTCACAATAGAAGTTTTTATGTTTGAAATTAAAACTATACTAGTCGAATTAGGTTTTTGTATGCAAACTTCCAAATGTCATACCTAGAGTGTACTTCGATTGAAATTGGTGTGCATTTTTAGTTCTGGTCATCAAAATTTTGAAAATACTATCAATTGTTGTTTTGGATGACTTATATTTTATTGTAGATCATACAATTTACAAAAATGAGTACAAGAGTTTGTAGAAAAGGTTGGTATGTCTATGTTATAGTGCAATTTATTCAATATAACATGAAATGATGATTTGTCAATTCAATTGTAGAATATATTTCATATGTCAATTCATTTGTAGAATATATTACGAAGAATATATTCCATCATTTGTAATTTCATACACACTTCTCAATATGGGTTGCACATTAAACTCTCATATATATAGGGAAAATTCACATATGGATTACACATTAGAAACACATTAACTATATCAAAATATATGCATTGTCGAGAAATACTAACAATTTATATTACAACAATAGTAGTATGTACATAGACATCAAATGTACACCATATTATTTTAGAACTCTAGGCTGCTTGGGAGGTTTTTGCAATTCCTCCTTTTTAAAATAAGAAAATTCGCTATAGCTTCTCTTTCCTTTTCCAGAACCCTCTAGTTCCACAGAAGCTTCATCAGCCATATGTTTTAATTGTTTTTCTTGCTCTTTCACTTTGTTTGCAAGATTTATCACTTTTGTATGCAATCTATCTTTTTCTTCTAGGCATTTCTTCAACATCTCTACATTTTTATTTTTCTGCTTTGAGTGCTCATCTTCCTTTCTTTTAAGATCATCCTTTGTCCACTTCAACTCAAATTGAACTACATTTAATTTTCTCTTGACCTGTTGTACCTCCTTCTCGAGCTTGTGCCCTCAAATCTATATCAGAATGAGTACACAAAATTGCTTCTGCCATAGGTTTATCCTGCAAAGCTTTATTTTGGGATTTCAAATCTTGTATCTCACTATCACATCCCAAATGTAGTGCTTTTCCCTTCTCCAATAGTTTTTGGTGAAGGTCTCTAATTTCAGCCTCCTTCTCCTCTATCTTCTTGTTCAATGTTGGATCTGATGAGCCAAATGTAAACTCTACAACATGGATTGTTGAAGCAACTTCATTCAAGGTATTCCCTCATTGTTGCAAGGACTTCTGAAACTAGAGTAAGCTCTCCATAATTACATCACCAAGTTTTGTATTGCCAAAAAGTTTTGGTGTGCTGACCTTTTTACCCTTTGTTACGGAGAGAAATTCCTATGGCTTGGGGTACCACAACAGACAGCTTTGACTCCGGAAATCAATATTTCCCAATATGCAATAGAAATAAAATGTCTAACACTAAAGGGTTAGACCTCGTACCTTATTCCGGACGGTTGAAGTAGATCCCCGTTGAGCTTTCCAATCTTCAGCTTGAATTGATATAATACTTCCTCAACAACAAGTAAACAATACAAGCATACTATATATCATGGTGTTAGATCTATTCTAGCATATATAATCAATAATGTAAAAGCATTTGACATATTCCAATGGATACAATATTTAATCAAATACACATCATTGGACAGGAAAAGATAGTTCTTATTAATATAAATCAGAGATTACAAGATAGATACAACCTCTGATGGCACGTCTGCGAACCAAAGAAACTGAATCCCCCACTTGGGCCTCCACCACTTCAATCCTCCATCTCACGATAGCAAGCTCACTAGCAAAAGGCAAGCTTGGGAAGAACACAACAGTGCTCCAAGGGACAAAGGGAAGCAGACTCAAGCATAAATTTCGGCAACAATGGACTATAGTTTCTTTGCTCTCAATCTCTCTATATGCCTTCAATGTACCAAGGGGTTCCTTATATAGCTTCACAAGGGATAATGAAGGGTCGAATCCGAGCGATCTCAAGGCATATGGAAGGTCAGGAGTCGAATGAGTCGGATCCATGTCAAGGAAAACTCCAAAAGGATTTGGATTATGCACACATCCCGATGTACGCGGTTATAGGGGTCAAACCCGCGTATGTACGCGGTTATCGGGTAAAAAGCCACGTATATAATTTTTCATATAGTTTCAGGGATGATCAAGGAAACATCAAAGGATAATAGCTAGTCCATGGGGTCTAAAGAGTCTGCAGCGGGACAGGGGAAGGCCATACAAAGTGTGATTCACCTAGAGTGGTGAAATCCGCTCTAATAGATGCCCCCTAATGTGTGAGGTCAGAGGGGTCATACGATGGCCGAAATACATTATAAGTCCATCCCATAAGTGGAGTGATGAAGGATCCCAAATGGAAGACCAGCCACCCAATCAGCATAGTACAATAATACAACTCTGCATATAACTGCAAGTACATATAGCAGTCCCGGATACATAAGAGTACAATGGCCATGAATAGGCATGATACATGATATCACATATGTGGTCATCGACACGTACAATATACATAGATCAGAATCTTCATGATGAAGATATACAAAGGACCATGATCTCCAAACTGACTGAAGATATATAATAGATCAAGATCTCCATAGTGGCTGGAAATTTCTGACATACACTGGAATGAAGTCACGAGAGCTGAAATCTCATGAACACTGGCACGATCAAGGAGGTAGCATATAAGAGATGCCACCAGTCTATAAAGTCTTCTACACAAACCGCTACGAGTACATGTCCTACTATGTGAATAGAGGTGTCGAGGTCGAACATAGTAGTCCATCGTCTGATTACCGGTCATTGATGTATACCGTTAACAGACGCGAGATTACCTACCGATAATGAAAATGGGAATCAAGGTACTAGAGTGCAAACTAACAAGTGTGAATAGATGTGTTGAGGTCGAACACTTGAGAGAATCCATCGATCAGGGGACATTGATGTATTCCCAAGAAACTGTCGATGGCGAGAGAACCTGCCACTGATGACTGCAAGTCTCAAGGCACTCAAAAGGACTCTAGATTCCAATCCTAGAATAAATGATCTGAAGTCGATGGGATGAAATCCGCTGGAAGGAGGGCATTAAGGCATCCCCCATCATCCAACACGAGGTACTCAGCAAAGTTGTATAATGTGGAAGGACTCGATCATAAGGTGCACGAACCAGTAATTGTACTGGGAATGGCCGACACAGGTTTCAACTTCCTTCGAACAAGAGCAGAACGGCGCATGGTGACTGAATGAAGGCAACATAGACTCGATATGCAAACTGGGACATCTCTGTGACATAGGAGGCATCAATAGAGGCTCCATAGGGACTGGAAGCTTAACCAGTCGGTGGAGATAAACTCAGATAAACGAGTACAGCTCCTAAAGTCAAACTATAACCCAACCAATGGATGTGATATACAATGCTCTGTTCGAAGGTGACACGACTCGACAGCTGCCAAAGATAACATCTTTCCTTGTCCGGATTTTTGGTTTTTTTTTTATTTTTTTGGACTTTTTCAGTTATTTGAAAAGCTTGAAAAAAGAATAAACTAGCTTTATAGTTACAAACTTGAAGGAGACAAGTGTCATAAGGGCAAACAAACTAGTTCCAAGCAGTGGAACATACCTATGCTCAATGCAAGGATACATGTGTAGGATATCGACACTCGGGAGAAAATCCCCTCCCGGTAAAAGGGAAATCAAGCTGCGAAGGATATATAAAATGGCTTTGCATGGCTAGACATGAGACAAGCTCGGGCTATATGGCTGAAACGCAATGTCAGGGGAGCCAGCATAAAGCTCAATAAGGTAGGCAAAGCTCATGATAATGCATTCACAAATTGACATAAGGGGAGTCTGGAGGGAAACAAACCATCATAAGATCAAGAGGAGTATGAGGCTATTGTGAAATGTCATGGAAGTACTATACAACGGACTCCCACACCCTAAAGGAGAAAACGTTGGCATGGGCACCAAATGCAAATAAGGGGCTAACTAGGGTACCCATGTAAGGTGAAGCTCTACCACTTGTATTATGCCACTTCTAAAGCAGCAAGAAGGTTCTGTGACATAATAGAGTGGGTTCGTACCTAAGTTCATGGTGACATGGTCATAAGGTGATGCAAAATGCAAACGGTGGTGAACCTAACCTATATGCTAGTGTAGACGTTATACCTGAGATCAGTACGAACGGGTCAATCCAATGGCTAAAATGACACTGAAAATGGTCTTCTACATCACAAATTATGTCAGAAACGGTCCAAAATAGTTAGAAACTGTCAAAACTATAGGAAAGGGGGTAAAAAATTTCAAATATTTGAAATTTTTTCTATAAATAGTAAAAAATATAAATCATTTGAAACTTTTACCCATTGGAGCTCTGATTTTCAACTGCAAATTCCAGGAGATCCAGCCGGCGGAATTCACAACCGTTTCTTCCAGGTATTTACTCATGCTCTCCTCATGCATTTTAATATAATTTTTGTTGATTTTCATGGTGAAATGAGGTTGTTTAGGCCATCTCTACATGAGCGCTGCGGCCCACGCAGATATCGAAGCTTTTTCCGCGTATAGGGTTGGCTATAAGTGGAAAAGAGGCTAGAAACCGCGTACATACGCGGTTGTTTGCAAAACAGTCACGTATGACGCTGCGCAAGTGAATTTATAAGATTCTAAGGGGCAATGTGGCAATTTTTCTTGCAGGATGGTGCTAGAATGGAGAGAGCGTGAGCATGGTGAAGTAGAGGAAGCTGTAAGGGCTGACATGATGGCTCAATAAGCTCTTCGAGCTTGTGGACTCTACAAGTTCTGGTGTCTTGGTGGTCTGAGGGCCAAACCAAGACTGCTAGAGATGCTGGTAGACTATTGGGATCCAGACTCAGAGTCCTTTCGGATAGATGGGATGTCTCTCACCATAGAGGTGGAAGACATATACTTTATCACAGGTCTATTTAGACGAGGGGAGGCGGTGAACCTTCGCTCCCTAGGTGGGCCAGGCGGTGGGCTTACTATCGATGAGTACATAGCTGTATACTACTACCCAGATATTGAGAAGGTGGGAAGTCAAGTCCCCACCAATGCTATATAGGTGCTGGGCCTAAAGGCCATACTACTGAAACTGGGCAGGATATCAGGCTTAGCCTCACTCCATCAGGCCTCACGTCCATTGATGTTCTATGCGGTGGAGTGTATGAGACCGACCATATACGACTGGAGTACTACACTACTGAGCAACATGAAACACTAGCTCAGTGAGTGTAAGGCAGGCAGGATACAGAACTTCGGGTTCAGCAACATTCTGAGCACGTTCTTCTTCGAGTGCGTTCTAGGATTGAGCCCTAGAGTGGACGTTCCTCTCCACAGGGTTCGAGATCTGGCCCAACGGTGTTGGGCAGATGCTATGCGCAGACTGGGGGGTGGTAGGGTGGCCAACCCATATCCAGCTAACTTCTTTCCATGGTGGCGACGATAGATTGTTGCCATAAATGACTACCCCTATGGAGGGATAAATTTTCGGGGGGATCCGGACATGCCATTGCCACCAAGATCGGTATATGGAGAGATATGTACCGAATCTCGACTCTCACTCTTTTTAGAAGTTTTTTGAATTATTTAATTTTTTTGTATTTTCTTTGATTATATGGAATCAAAAAGACATGTTTTGGCGTGACAACACATAGTGACATCTACCATTCATGTGCAAATGTGGGACCACGGCGACCAGAGGGCTTCCCACGTCATAGACGGAGGGGAAGAGGGGATGACATCATAGGTGTGGATGCGGAGCGAACGCTCCAGAGCATTCATACCAACTTCATGCGACTGACTCATAGAGTTCCCATGGCGCAAGTCGAGGACTTGCCTGAGGCCATGCAGCGACAGGTGGTGGGTGTGCCACGTGCATGGGTGCATTTATTCCGGTGGCTAGCTAGAGCCGTAGTGACGTATCATGATCACAACCCCCCTCCTCCACAGGATTAGATACCTAGGAGTGTATATGTTTTGTACAACCGTGTATTATATGATGGAAGCTTTGAAAGCTCCACTTTTGTAAATGACACTATGTATTACCACATTTTTGATATATATAAAAGTTTTTATGGTGATCGGTTTATTTATTTACATGTGTAAAAATGTTTATGATTAATTTATTATGAATGAAACAAATGCCAATCTAACACGTAGTTAGCATATGAGTCAGCAACTTGATTATCATTTCTTGGAATGTGTATATATGTAATACTGTCGAATTGTCGTTCTAACAATCTCACACGTAAGAATCTTCTCAATAACGTTGGATCTCTAACATGGTACAAACCATTGAGCTGTGACACTACTAACTCTGAATCAAGATGTACCTCAAGAGATAGAATGCCATGTGAAATGGTATCCCGTAGAAGCCCAATAACGACACTATATTCAGCAACATTGTTGGAAGATGGCCGTAGACATACACCTCCTGAAGACAGTACCTGACCCATAGGAGTATAAATCACCCAAGCAGCAGAGGCTGAGTGTTGAGTGTGACGGCTTGCACCATCCATGAATCCTATGTAGGTGGAAGATTCCATGGACATCTGCCAAAAGAAACAGAAACTAATCACAAACCCGATCACGATAAGAAAAAGACCTAACTATGCAAAGCTGTACAATAATATACAACAAGCAGCCTTGGCTAAAGATCCTGCACAGTATTTTTTGAGATAGAGCCCATTTCTAGGCTCCGCCAAAGCTATGCCTTCATAATCGACCAACTCATAGGCACCCTTCTCTAAGACACGCTTGACCACATAAGGACCACGCCACATAGGATTGAATTTCCCTGCCCCCAAGGGTTCTTTCGATTGATCCCACAAAAGGACCAAGTCTCCTTCACTAAACACTCTTGGACGGACAAACTTTTCATATTGGACCTTAACGCGATGTTTATTAACCTCTAGAGCCACCAAGGCATCTCGACGCTGCTCATCAAGTTGCTCGAGGTGGACCAAACGCTCCTCCAAAGGTGAAGTGTCTGGTAAGAGTTCCACAGCTAGCTTCAACGAAGGAATCTCGCATTCAACCGGAAATATTGACTCCACTCCATGCACAAGCTGATATGGAGAAAAACCAATGGCAGTCTTAACCGCGGTTCGATATGCCCACAAAGCAAGGTATAAAATAATATGCCAATTCGTCTTGCTTTGTGTGATGGTTCGTTGGAGAATGGACTTAAGTGATTTATTCACTGCTTCAAGCTATCCATTTTCTTGGGGGTAGTAAGAAGAGGAGTGCTCTTTCTTATACCCTAACTTGGATGCCAACTCTTCCATCATATGGTTCTGAAAGTGAGAGCCATGGTCAGTGACAAGCTCTTTCGGAATCCCGAACCGAGTAATAATTTGGTTGAATACGAAGTGAGCGACTGTCTCACCGTCGGATTTTACTGTAGGCATTGCCTCAGCCCATTTCATGAAATAATCCACAGCCACTATAATATGATGGTTCCCCCCAGCCGAAGCTAGGTTGCAATCCATAAAATCGAGCCCCCACTTGGTGAAGGGACCAGCGGTGATAATGGGATGTAACGGGGTAGGATTCGAGTGCATATTTCATGCGAACACCTGGCAAGGGTGGCACCTCTTGACCGCATCAACACAATCTTTAAAGATCGCCGGCCAGAAATAAACCACTCTCAAAATCTTTTGAGCTGTAGAAAGCCTAGATAAATGACCACCACACACCCCTCCGTGGCAATCATTCAGCACAACCTCAGCCTCCTCATGAGTTAAACAACGTCGTAAAATAGAATCTACCCCACAGCGGTACAAAGTATTGTCCACTATAATTTAGTTCTTAGAGACGTGACGTAATCGACGTCGTTCATCTCGCGAGAGGTGAGTAGGGGTCCTCTGTGTTTGCAGATATACTATGATATCTCCATACCATGGGTCAGACGTTGAGATTAAGAAGATGTGTTCGTCGACCAACATATCTTCACAAACCAACTCCTCGTCCTCGCTCGAGAAATCCGATATAAGCTCTGCAAAAATTAACGACTTCTTCGACTTTGCCGAAACAAACTCGAGATCGAATTCTTGTAGAATGACAATGCATTTATTATACTTTCCCCCAATCATCCTTCGTGTGAGGACGAACTGAAACGGATTGACATGGGCCACAACCAAGGTCTGGCGAAGGAGAATATAATGTCTCAAATGTTGAACCGCATGTACGGTCACTAAAGCAAGCTTCTCGACATGAGAATAACGAATCTCTGCGTCAATAAGGTTTCGGATCAGATAATATATGACATGCTCTTGGAGCTCCTCATCCTCCTAAACTAATACCATACCAATCGTCTCTAAAGATGCGACCACATATAATAGGAAATCACGGCTATAATCCGGAGGACTAATCACCTGGGCCGATGCTAGGGCTCGCTTAAGTGCATCGAAGGACTCCTGGGCTTGCTCATCCCATTCAAAGGGAGTATCCTTCTTCAAGAGACGCATGAAACCTCTAGTCAAATTGGCAAAGTTGACCACAAATCTTCGTAAGAAGTTTGCCATACCTTGCAAACACTGAAGATGACGAATATTCTTCGGGGGAGACAACTGAAGTACTGCCTCAACCTTTAAGGGATCGACTCTTATGCCCTCCTTGGAAACGATGAATCCTAATAAATGACCTGACTTCACACAAAAGATGCACTTATGAGGATTTAATCGAACTGAATAGTGCCGGCATCTTTCGAAGACCAATCTCAAGTGATAGGGATGACGCATTCTCATACGAGAATGAGCAGCGAGGTCATCCAAAAATACTTCGATAATAGACTTGAGATCGTGGAAAATCAAGGTCATTGCCCGCTGAAATGTAGCTCTGGAATTTTTAAGGCCGAAAGGCATTTTTCGATATGCAAACGTTCCCCAAGGACAAATAAATGCAGTCTTGTGTTGGTCCTCAGGTTTAATCTGGATCTGATTATACCCGAAAAATCCATCCATGAAGGAGAACACCTCGCTACCCGCACACTCATCCAAAATATGATCTATAAATGGTGTGGGCAAGTTATCCTTAGGACCGGCACGATTCAAATCGTGGAAATCAGTGCATATTCGGATCTCTCCCTGCTTCTTATCCATCGGAACGAGGTTTGAAACCCACTCCGTCAAGGGAACGGGATAGATGAAACCGTCTTTCAACAGCTTCTCTATCTCTGCCTTAATGGCGGGTGCTTTCCTAGGATTCACGGCTCGTAAACGTTGTCGAATAGGCTTAGCGTTGGGGTAAGTCTTAATCTCATGTTCAACAATCTGAGGGTCAATACCTGGCATCTCATCATAAGACCAAGAAAAAATATCACGGAATTCCTTGAATAGCTCGGTATATTCAAGAATCTTAGCCTGGGAACATTCTGCCCCAATATAGACATTCTCAATGGTGCCAGGATTTTGAGAGATGTTGATAGAAATCGTGGAAGATATGTTCACCATGTTCCCATCATCCATCTGACCAGGAGAGCTTAATGGAACCATGGGCCTACCAACACTCTGACTAAGAATCTCCCTATAATCCTCATGCTCCAAACGGTCAAGCGGTGGAAGGAAATACGATCTATGATGAAGTTCCTCCCATGGCGGCTCAACACCATACATAGCCTCGATGATTGCTTCATCTGAAGGGAAAACCGTATCAAGGCAGTCATGGGCATGAGAAGACTGTATTGCCCATGCCGGTAGCACATAGGGGTCTTCCTCTTTCGTCCGCGAAGAGGAGAACAAGGCTCTGCAACATTCATAAGATTGGCTTGATAAGCTATCATGGCTGCAGGAAGCGGCACGTTGGTCTCGACAAGCTCACTTGAAATACTCAGTGTAGGAAGAATCCAAGGGTCTTCCATATGAGTCGTGCGAAAAGACACTGAGGTCGTAGAAGTCGAAGCCTCATCGGAACAAGATCCTATCATGAGGATCGATGCAGGGAAATTAAAGCTTCCCATGAGGGATGGATACATGCCTACACCCACACTCCCAGTTGTCGGCTGAGAGTGTTCAACGATCGGGACCGAAGCTCCCGAAGATGCAGTAACAGAGGAATTCTTGAATGTCATTTGATCAATCGTTACAATCTTCTTGTTATGTGGAAAGCATACAACGCGGAACAAGGAAGAAGCAACGGCTTGCATACTATACATTGTTGATTGCATGGGCAGACCCGGGTTTACTATAATCAATCAACAACACCCCTAACTCACTGGCCCTTTCGGCGACAGACCGCGAAGCGATATGAAGTCTCACCCGAAGTGAATCTAATGGGTTGGCCAAGACTCAAGTGTCTTGGACTAGGTTCTGCACATCCTACTTCTCTTCTCTTACTCATGTGAGTCACAAAATCAGCTATATTGGCGCATCGCACGTCCCCTTCTACTCACAGCACTTTCAGCTGTGCGATTCTTATCCACGTGCAAGTCGCACGGTTTCTTCCCACGTCGCGCAACCTCCACTTACTCACAATATCTCCAACCTTATCGCATCTCTGCACACCGCAGGACACCCAACCTCTCCTCAACGCTAAGCCCTCAGCTCGCAGTATCGCGCACCGCAGCTCCTCTGCCGGTGCGATATCGCCTCTCTGCGATATATTACCACTACAACTTTGCACTCTTAGCGTTGACGGTGTCAATGTGCGAAACTCTACTTCCCGGAAGTTATATTGTGATTAAATGGTCATTAGAAACAGACGTAAAGGAGTCTTTAAGCAGCTTACTAAAATACTTCAACTTATCTCTATCTTCCTGCATTACGTGAGCTGAACAATACATACATTCACTTACTGCAACTAACATTATATGCATAATAACCAGGAATAATAAGAAAGTACAATCACATCCATGCAACACATAACACGCATATTTAACGTGGTTCACCCCAGGATGGGAGCTACGTCCACCAAACTGTGCTTCTATTATATATCTTGAGGGAAGTTAGCACATTCTGTTGCACTGTATATGCAGCGCGAGATCTCTTCTAGATATCTGGCCTATTTCTATCTCTATATTGCCTTTCTTTCAATATATCCTTCCCTCTCTTCCTCTCTGTGGATGGTTACATACAGACTCAAATGACTCATAGACAAGCTAGGTGTCTGGATCGTTACAACACAGTCTGTCTGACTGACTCCTGAGTCTACTTCAAAAATAATCAACTGACCAACTATCGACTCATCCTACTAACCAACCAACCCTTTACAATAAAAAATAAAAGCTTTTATAGGCGGCCCGAAGGTCTCGCCATTACAACACTGTGGGCCTGTCCCAACAGTAACCCAAACCCTAATTAGTGACAGTCGGTCCTCTATGTCCTTGAGGTAGCTGCTTCCCATCACACCACAACTCTCTGCAGTCTTCCATGCTTCCCGGCACTGACCATGGGTACTATGCACCGCTTCTCTCTTCTGTCCTTCGCCTTCAATGCTTGAGCCTCGTTGCTCCTTCTTCTTTATGAGGGTCACTAAGCCCTCCTGTCTTCTGCCGCTGCCTTCAATGCAGTGGGTGAGCTCTCCCTTATCGGCCGCTCAGGTACCGTTGCCTTTATTTGAGTTTCGCATCCCAAAAAGTCACGGTTTTTGGCTCTGCTCTCCAGCTGGAAACGTGCTACGGCGTCGTAGCTCTGCCTTGTCTTCTTTCCGCCAAAACTATATCTTTCCGCCAAAACTAGCAGCTTCTTCTGTAGCTGCGGGACCCTGCTCCAACAGTCCCCTAACACTCACTTGTGGCTCGTCCTCAAGCCACCTGCAACAGGCTTATCCTACTGCAACTTATCCTTCGCCTCCTGCGAAGTGTGTTGTAACCTGCCTTGAAGTCCTGCGACTTCATTCTTCATCTCCTCGGCGCACTGTTTCGCCGAATCAAGCAATGCTTGATCAATCTTGGAGTCCTCTGTTCCTTCAATTTTCTCTCTGGTGGTCGTGAATTCCTTCACCTTCTGCTCAACCACGTCAACTAATTCTGTGATTTGCTCCTGAAAAGGTTGAAGCAGGTCAGTGATGTGCAACTCCTTTGTTCTTAACTGCTGCACCTCTTGCTGTAATTGGTTCATCTCCTCCGTCTTCCTCATCTTCTGAAGAGCTGCCAGGCTCTTGATTTCTTCTTTCATGGCCACTGTAGTGTTCTCTACTTGTTGTATACTCTGCTGGATCTTGACCTTCTGTGGTGGCTCATCTAACTCGGCCCATGTGTTCATCGCATTTGTTAGTAATACCTGGGCTTCGTCAATGCATGATTGTATCTGTGCAGAGGTTAGTCGAAAGGCTTCCACTCGTGCTTTTTGGTCTGTTAGGGAGGTGTCTTGTAGATGTGCCTCAAGCTCAGCGATCTGCATCTCGTGGTTTGCCTTTATCCTGGCTACTTTCTCATCCATCTTAGATACAGTTTCTTCGAGAACCTTTGCTCTTTCTACAACTCTTTGTAGCTTCTCCGGGGTAGGCAGTGCGAACTCGATGTTATAGTTAGGGAGTTCTAGTGTAATATTCTGTAGTACCTGGGAGAGTTCCTGATCCTTGTTCTGATATGTTTTTAACTCGTCTACCTTTTTCTGATAGCTAGTGGCGAGTGCTACGTTCTTTTGCTTTAGCTGTGCATTCTGCTGGTAAGTCGCAAGCTCTCTACTCCTGAGCTCTGCGCTTAGATGCTGTTGGATTATGTGCAACTGATCAATGTGAACCTCTGCGAGGTTAACCTCGAGGGGTTGCTTAAACTAGACTGGTGGGTCCGTCGTTGTCGCCGAGAGTCTGATACTGCCTGGTGGGATCAACACAATGTTGAGGCGATCTTTTGCCAAGCTTTCCTCGCGGGGTACCGTCGGTGCTGAAGTTTCTCCAGTGGGCGCCTTTACTGGTGGAGCATGTATCATGGCAGCCTTCTCTATAATTGTTCGTATGTCTATGAGTTGCTTTTCTACGGCGCTCTGAATCTTTTCCTGTGATTGCTTCACCTCATCAAATGAATCCTTGAGTGTATCACATGTCCTTGTTGCGATGAGTTCATAATCGTCTTCTGTTAGTGCCGTCTTCAGAACCGGTTTTGAAGTTTTCTGTTTCTTCCTCCCCTGCGTCGCTGTGGTCTCCTGGCTTCCATCCTTGGTAGTGGGCGTTGTTGTTGATTCTTCCAGCACATCTCTTTTCTTCTTGCCTTGTGGTGGTACTTCTGTTGTTTGGTGTGCTTGGGTGTCTAGTTATTCTTTGCCTTTTTCTGGTGGGCCTGTCTGCACGGTCTCTGCCGGTATTGGCGTGGTATCTTCTTATTCCTCACACCATTTGTCATCGAAGCCTCTGATGACATTATCAACATCCTGTACTGTCATTCTGAAGGAGCCGGGGGCCCAGTCGTCCCTTTTTGTCCTTTTAGGCCTTAGACAAATTAAGTGGCTATCTGCGATGAAATTAAGCCGGTTGTCAAATATATCCACGATCTCTTTACTGATGCGCGGTGATTCTTGGCTAATGGCCTTCAACAGCAAATAGTATTCAAAGAATACCATCGCATTAACCTTTTTTCTGGCTGGGCTAGGGCTGTCCCATAAACTGGCATAGCGCACACCGTGTGGCGCTCCTCCTGGAAGTTGTGGAAACTAGGAATTAGGCAGCTCCTTCCAACCAACAAAGGCGCATAGTACCAGCAGCCATGAGAAATGGAAAGGGTGGTTTGCGTGATCCTGGGCTTCCAAGCAATCTTCCTGAAGCATATTTAATAAGAATAATGACCAATTGAACTGTTCTCCCTCCATAACTTGTATGGCCAGACTGATCACGGATCCTGTGACTTCCTTTGGTCGGACTTTAGTTAATAGTCTTCCTGCAAGCAGGCTGGCTGTAAATTGGAGCGTCTCATTTTGTAAAATTGTAACATCATAAGCCCTGCCTCCTCGCTGTAACTGATACTTTTTAACGAGCACTGGTGGCAGCTTGAAATCCTTGGTCTTTCCTGATACCTGTACGTCGAGGTATTTGCCAGTCTTAGACAAGCCAGTAATGCGGTGTATCAAGTCGATGTTGAGGTCAACTCAGCTACCTAACCAGAGATAGCCTCCATGTACACATGACAGTAGTATATGCACCATAGCATTGACCTCTGCACTACGTCCAAAATGGGGTAGTCTCAACAAATTAAGCAGACCCGAGGGTTCAAGAACCTCAACATGTGGCATGGGGACAAGTTCCTCTCGACCTGTCCTTGGGTTTTTCTCACGCACCAGATAGTGATCTAGTTTGAATTGGGGGTACGTCTTACCGTCTCCCAGGTTGTAATCTATGAATTTAACTACGCCAGCATATCCTATGAGATCACCATTTTCTTTAACCTGAGAATCTATGGGCGGGATGGGAACAGTAAGCTTACCGCTCTTGGAGATTTTGATGTCTGGAGCGCCTTCAACTCGTGGGATGAGGTAGTCTGCTGTACTGAGGACTTCGTCCTCCCGCTCAGAGCCGGATTCCTCCATGAGCTGGGAATGGCTTCTCATCTTTGGTGGTTCTCTGGTTCAGGACGAGCTCGGCGAGTTAGCTGTAGATGGCGACGCCATAGCTCCTACAAGGCTGTGACGCTGAAATCTTCTCAAAATGTTTTCCAGCGGCTCGTCCTCAGATAGGACTAACTTAGCATAAAATGGTGGACGTGCAATGGCTGAAACTTCTGAGAATCATAGCACTCTGTAACAACTTAGCTCGACACAGGGAATGCTTAACACTTACTCTCCAGTGCCCGGTTTTTTTGCAAGCGTAACCGTCCCAATTGAATAATTTCTGCTTTTATGTCAACTACAACAATCCCGGACATAACAATCATCTATACTGGGTGCGCCGGTCATATTAATTGCATGGATAAGACCACACTCGTCCTTCAATCCTCAATAAATGCTAAAATCTGATCAAATTTTTCTCGAAGCGTGTGTACGGGTACCGGTCTCGTCAGAGATTTACCAAATCTGGAAAAATTTATTATACTGCTGCCAAATCTACGATAGGGGATACCGGTCATTTCTTCATTAACTACCTGTCAGATAGTGACTTGACTAGCCCACTGTCGGTTGCAAACTGGGTACGTGGCAGGGGGAAACATCTTACTGCTGCGATGCAACTCTGCATCACCTGCACGAACAAACAGTGTTAAATTTTTTTATTTTTTATTTTTTTGGGTGTAGACTCATTCCCAGTGCGATGCCTCCTTTCAACTACACTGGACATCTGCACCGTTGCGGCTGGTTTGAGCTAGGGCTGAGAGGTGGGGAGGCTGTCACTATAGAGCTTAATCCTACTGCCATTAATCCATGTGGGCAAGAGCTCCCCATTCAGCTGGCTGAGCTGAACAGCACCTCCCTCTGTGACTTGCTGTATCTGATATGGCCCTAGCCAATGTGTCTTAAACTTCCCTGGGAACTTGATGAATTTACTGTCATAAAGGAGCACCAGGTCTCCGGTCTGGAAAGTCTTATTCTTAATGTGTCTATCATGCCAAGCTTTTTCTCGGTCCTTCTGCACTCTCTGATGGAATCCGGCAATGAACCTATCTTCTTCTAGGGCAAGCAACTGTGCTAGCCTTGCTTCGACTATGTCTGTATCGGTCATTTCAGTAATCTGAGCGATTCTTAAGCTGGGAAGAATATACTCCATAGGCATAACAACCTCTTGTCCATATACCAAGCTGAAAGGTGTGTGTCCCGTAAGTTTCTTACATGTGGTTCTGTATGCCCATAAGACAGCGTTAACTCTGAGGTCCCAATCATTCCTCTGGCTATTGCAGATCTTAGTAAGAGCATTTTCTAAAATCTTATTGAAGGCCTCTACTGTACCATTAGCCTACGGGTGGTAGAGAGTGCTCTTATGGTGCTGGATCTGGAATTCTTCTGTTAATGCCTCAATAGTACTGTTCAAGAAATGTGTACCTTGGTCGCTCATCAAAATTACTGGGCATCCAAACCTGCTGATGATGTTTTCAAAGAGGAACTGTGCAGCTGTAGCAGCATCACAATTTCTTACTGCTTTGGCCTCTGCCCATCTGGTGAGGTACTCTGTTCTAGTGATAATATATCTCGCACCAGTGCGCTTCCCTGGTGGGTTGATTGGACCCACAAAATCTATAGCCCATTTGTCAAATGCGCGCAACGTGACCTGCGGTCGCAGCGGCATTTCATCGCGTCGCGAGGGTTTTCCTACCCTTTGGCAGATATCGCAGCATCTGCAAAAGTCCTTAGTGTCTTTGTACAATGTAGGCCACCATAATCCTGCCTGTAAGATTTTCTGCGCAGACGGTTTTCCAGCGAAATGACCTCCTGCGGTTCCTAAATGAGCTTCTTTGATAATAACGTCTTTTTCATGTGGCATTACACATCTGCGTAGAACTTCATCCGGGCCTAGCTTGTATAGGCATCCTGCCATGAGGGTGAAGTCTGTTGCCTTAACAACCAACTGTTTATTTTGCTGCTTAGTAAACTCATCAGGTGCTACTCCTGTGGTGAGGAATTGAATAATGTCGGCATAGTACTCATCTGCAATCTGTATGGAAAACAATGGCGCATTTGGCAGATTGTCTTCTAGGTTACTGGCCTCTTCTCCTGAGTCTAACCGTGACAGATGATCCGGTCCTGCATTCAGTCTTCCTGGTTTCACAATGATTTCAAAATCATACTCCTGGAAGAGGAGTAACCATCTGCAGATTCTCCCCCCTAACACTGGTTTATTGACTAGGTACTTCAATGCGGAATGGTCAGTAAACATTTTAAACGAGGCGCCCAATAGATAGTGCCTGAACTTCTGCAGCGCATATACCATAGCTAAGCCCTCCCTTTCTGTTGTGGTGTAGTTTTTTTCTGCTGTGGATAGCTTTCTGCTAGAATATGCGATGGGACGGTCAAGATCCCCTTCTCCTGGCTGGGTCAAGACGACTCCTAATGCGATGCCGGATGCATCCACATGTACATGGAAAGGCTTAGTCCAGTCTGGAAATACTAGGATGGGTGCTGTAACCATCTTCTCCTTAAGTATGTCTAGACTCTGCTGGCATTCCTCGTTCCATAAGAATTTTACATCCTTCTTGAGCAATCTCTCCATCGGCGCTGTAATATTTGCGTAGCCCTTGATGAACTTTCTATAATACCCGGTATGACCAAGTACTGTCCTCAGTTGCTTGACTGAGTTGGGTGCTGGAAGGTTTACAATGATAGTGATCTTGGCGGGGTCTACCATCAAGCCTTGTCTACAAACAATGTGACCCAACAAGATACCAAATGGTGCACAGAATATACATTTTTTCAAGTTTAGAGAAATCTGGTGCTGCCTACATTTTTCTAACATCAGTATTAGATCGCCTATGTGCTTATCGATTAACCCAAATACAGTCCAATCATCAAAATATACTTCCAAGAATTTATGAATGTATTCTTTAAATACAGCAACTACTACT
>LPNX011071693.1:0-51880 GCA_001517045.1 Pseudotsuga menziesii
ATTGTTTATTTCTATTGCATATTGGAGAAGATTGATTTCTGGAGTCTAGCTGTCTGTTGTGGTACCCCAAGCCATAGGAATTTCTCTCCGTAACAATATCTTCACATTCTTCAACTGGTTCCTCAATGTCACCTTCCAATTGATGTTCTTTCCTTTGAACATTTTTTCAAAGCATCAAATACTTCCTTTGGTGTCTAAAAGGATGACGCATGGGGGATGAGATGATCCTTAATAGAATATGCAATGATTCTCTTGGACTTAACCAAGTTATTCTTATGAGAAGCCTTAGCCTCATATCCCTCTGGCTCTGAAACTTCTCCATTGATGTACTGATCCAAATCATTTTCTTCAAGGATTAGGGAGTTTTGTACTTTCATGCTCAGAAGTTATCAACTCCTCCAAGATTGTCCTCAAGTTGAGTATGATGAGTCATTTTGAAATGAGAACCTCAAATGGAAATAATACAGATTTATATCTTACCGATTTGAGGTATCCAACCTGGTTCTGGAGCTACCCGACCTAGGATTTGTTAGAGAAACCCTAATTTTCCAAACTTGGAATTTAGAAATTCTGTTTAGACATAAAGATGCACCTCCTTGAGGTGAGTTTCTCATCTAGGTCCTTTTATGAAGACTAGGGTGGGAAGCCTCTGAAACTTGATGCCCTAGTTTCTTTCCACAGTGTCATGTAGTGTCTCATAGTAAAAAATTGAAACTTCTCTAAATTTGGAACTACTTCCACCAAAAGATGCGCCCTTCTATGGTGAGTTATCCTAGCCCTCTTTTCTTGATGATCTGTGGAGAGAATACCTTGAACTAGGAATCCCTAGTTTCCACTTATGCATATTGACTTCTTTCAAAGAGACTATGATACCATGTTAGTTTTTCTAATCTAATTAACTTGATTATTATCTTTATATGAAAGAATAACAAGCACAACAAGATCCACAAGATAAAGCAGATACACAAGAAAAATATTTTCACCGTGGAAACCATAAGGAGAAAGCCCCACATACTTCCTTAGAAGAAATATTATGCATCTCTCTCTCTCTCTCCTCCTTGTCTTTCTCTCTCACCTCACGCGAACTTGAGTGAGTGTGAGTGTGTATAAATGAGGGAGGGAACCTCCCTATTTATACCCTTCAAGTAATTGACCTCCCAACTTGAATGGGTCAACCTCTATCCCTAACAGGGTCGACTTCTCCTATAGAGACTCCAAAAATACATGACATAATATTATAACGGGGACTATTGCTATCTACTTAATTCCAAGCAGTGTTCCTCCTAACATCAGACCTTACCGATATCCATATGGAAAGAAGAGTGAAATTGAGCGTATGGTTGCTGAAATGTTAGAGGCTGGAATAATTAGGCCTATCCAAATTTCTTGCTCCGCACTAATGGTAATGGTACCAAATCTAGATAGATCATGGCGTATGTGTCCTAATTGTAAAGAGCTCAACAAGATCACCATTAAAGACAAGTTTCTCATTCCCGCCATTAACGAATTGTTAGACAAATTACATGGAGCATATTTCTTCACAAAGTTGGATCTTCGTCTTGGGTATCATCAAATTCGAATAAAGGATGAAGGCATCCCAAAAATGACATTCAGAACTCATGAAGTCACTATGAATTTTTGGTGATGCCATTTGATCTCACAGATGCGCCCTTCGCATTTCAAGGTTTGATGAATTCTATTTTCAATCCTTTCCTTAGAAAAGTTGTGGTTGTATTCTTTGATGATATACTTGTTAAAATAATAAAAAAACCCATTACCATAATTAGGATACATTAATTAATCTTTTTGATTAATTTCCTAGGTCCTATACTAGCTAGTTGGCATCTGCTTGCACCACTTGGTCAAAAATTTCCAAAATTGCCTCCAAGAGCGTCTTTAAAAAATTATGGATAAGATTCTAACAATTATACAGACTTCACAATTTAGTAAGTGCGCTTTCTTGCCTTATCCAGACTTTGACTTCTTTTCAACAACTTTAAGGTAAAAAGGTGAAAGCTAGTCACATAGAAACTGCCCTGTTTTTGCACAACTCATCCTCCTTTTTCTCTCTTGAAAGGATCATTATATTGACTTTCCATCACTTACTAGATGTCACACATCATTCATCCAATTCGTGACCTTCCTGAACTGATTTGGAAAGTGTTCTATGCACCTAGAGGGATTTTTTACTTTTAGTAAGCCTGTTATTGTGAGGATTCAACTTGCCTTCTTAGGCATTCAAATATCTAATGTAATTATATGTTTGGACATCCTATTTCTATATAAGGTTGGCTGATGTACACTTATGCAATGCAAGTTAGTGTTATGCACCAACATCAGTCTCCAATTTTGAGTGGATCTTTGAATTTCTTCTAGCAATTTTTATGAGTTCAATTGATCTAAGTACGGGCTTAATTTCCACATGGTATCAAAGCTCCTTTAGCTCGTATGTTCTCCTCTCCTATTTCTTTTGCATGATCAAACATCACTCTCTCAAGGAGCGCATTCAAGGGCGTAGTTGCTGAAGAAATGGATCAATCTCACCATATCATCTTGACTCCATTCAACTACTTTGAATGGAAGGCACAAATGGATATTCTGATGAGGAGCAAAGTCCTCTTCAGAGTGACCATGGAAACTAAGGCTGAGCCTAATGTTGATGTATAGAAGATCAAGTTGCACAACAGGAGGGACGAGGCTTATGGTCTCTTGTGTCTCAACATTTCCAAATACCTTCTTTTCCATCTAGATGGATTGATATCACCAAATGAAGTATGGGAGAAAATCCAAACCTTATTTGGAAACACAGATGAAATGAGGGGACATTCACTGGAGAATGAGCTTGTCTCACCGAGTCCAAGCAATTTCTAGTCCTTACAAGTCTCCAATTTCAAAGCTCTTGTTCTTCAGTTAAAGTAGCGTGGTATTGAAAAGAAAGTTGAACAACTAGTATTGGCCATACTTTCGAAGCTTCGTCCTAAATATTATGTGTTTTTATCGACCTTCCATGCCACCAAGTCGACAGTTCGAACCTGGAAGATGCCTTCACTTGCAGAGTTTATGGGATCCTTGACCTAGGAGCAAGAAAAGTTGGTCACGATTGACACCATCAAACCTTCCAAAGATCAAGCTTTGGTTGTTGGATATTCAAAATGGATTCCAAAGGAAAGAAGAAGTCTAATCCAAAGAAGCCTCCCGATCAAAATAAAGACAAGTCCAAGTCTCATGAGGAGTCTTCAAGCTCCAAGAAGAATTCCCAGAAGAAGAAAGGTAAAGGTGAAATGAGCAAGTGCGCATATTATGGTAAGGGATACCATCCAGAGAGCTCTTGTATGAAGAAACAAATTGATATGTTGACTCATCTTCTTGAAAATCACAACATCTCTCTTCCTAACGACACAAAGAAGAAAGGGGGTGGAACAAATTTTGAATATAAGGGGACAGTTTATGCACTAGTTGCAAGCATTGTAATATCCTCTTCCTTTATCATTGATTCTAGAGCTTCAAGACACATGGATTTGATAAGGGAGGCCTTCTCCTCTCTTGATAATTCGAATGGTCGTAAGATTGTATTGGGGAATTATTCTGAAACTGAATGTAAATGGAAGGGTAGCATAGATCTTGACCATGGTTCTTTCAATAATGTTTTGTATGCCCTAGGTCTTGCTGCCAACCTCTTGTCATTCTATGAGATGACTCACACTGGGTCACCTAAGAGGGTTGTATTCACTCCCAATAATGTTGAAATCAATATGTTGAATGGTATATTCATAGCGAAAGGTTATGTTGATCATAGCTCTAAAGTATACAAGTTCTCACACTTCACGCCCTACTCTAACCCTTCTGCTCTCCTCACTCATGCTAATGAATCTAAAAAGCTATGGAATTAAAGGTTTGGCCATCTTAACTGCAAATATTTATTTGATTTATGTGACAAAGAAATGGTCATAGGGTTTCCCAAAATCAAGTTTTGTAAAGGAGTGTGTCTAGGATGTATTCTAGGAAAACACGAGAGCACAAGTATGAAAGAGTCGGTCATAAGAGAACCTCTGCACCTCTGAAGCTTATTCACAATGATATAGTTGGTAATTTTCCTCATATGTCAATGTGTCAAGCCAAATATGTCCTAACCTTCATTAATGACTTTTCCAGATATTGTTGGGTCTTCTTCCTCAAGCACAAGTCAGAAGTCTTTGACCTATTCAAGAGTTTTAAAGCTCTAGTAGAGAACCAGTATGGAAGAAAGATCAAAGTCCCCAGATCTGATAATGGTGGTGAATATGTCAAATATGAATTCATACAATTTTTTAAATATGCAGGTATCCAGATGCAACATTCTATTCCTTACACACCTCATCAGAATGGTGTTGCTGAAAGGAAGAATACATCTCTCAAAGAGATGGCCACTTCCATGATGGAGTCTAAAACTTTACCACCAAAGTTTTGGGTTGAAGCAATCAATTGTGTAACCTAAATCCAGAATAAGGTGCACCATAAATCCGTGGATGGAATCATTCCTTTCGAAGCTTGGAGTGGACACAAGCTTGATGTGTTACACTTCAAGATTTTTGGCTCTAAAGCTTGGGCTAGAATTCCACCTAAAAAGAGAAAGGATTTGGAACCCCAAAGTCCAGAATTCCTATTTGTTGGGTATTTAGAAGATTCCAAAGGGTACAATTTATCAACATGAGCACTCAAAAATCCTTCATTGAAAGGAGTGTTCAGTTTGAAGAAGAGCATATGCCAACAACAGAAATTGGTGTACCTCTTCACCTCCACCACCTCTGATTGTAAGTGAAGACTCTAATAAGTTTTTTTATTATGATATGTCTGATAATGGAGATTTAATTGCAAATCCTAACACTCCCACAAGACCAAAATGGGCAGCAAAGACCATTTAAGCAATTGGGAAACTACCTGGGAATCCTATAAGGACTAGATCTCAATCCGAGAAGGCCATTCATCAGGGGAGTCTTGAGGTCTAAAATGGGCCTCATAAGGGAAAAAATAAAATAATAATTATATTAATAAAATAAAAGTTTTAAATTTTGGAGGGGAAAAAGCAAAACTACTTTTTCTTATTGTATTTTTTACGTATCTCCTTCTTAGTTCACCCAAATTTCGATTTTGGGGACTCGTTGGATGCAAAACTTAAATTCGCATCCAAACCATACCCACACTGCATACTTCTGACGTACCCACGACACCCATAAATGAAAATTTCAATAAAAAAACGTATTTTAATATCTTCTGACGTACCCACGCCACCCAAAAATTAAAATTTCAATAAAAAAGTATTCTAATATCAACACTATTTTTATTGAAAATTTAATTTTTCGGTGTCGTGGGTACCTCAAAAGTATGCAGTGTGGGTATGGATTGGATGTGGAATTAAATTCCGCATCCAACGAGTCCCCAAACTCGAAATTTGGGTGAACCCATAAGGAGGTATGTAAAATATATGATAAGAAAAAGTAGTTTTTTCTTTTTCCCTCTAATTTTTTACAAATTTTACCCTTTGGTTGACATCATCCTCTTGAATCCTATTGTTCTTATAAAGTGAATTTTAATGGTACAATTTTTGTTTTGAGGCCCAATTTTTACCTAAAAACTCCCTTAATGTCTGTCAAGGACCCATGCTTTGCTGAGAAGTGTTATCTGATGATTGAATCTGATCCATAAACATATGAAGAAGATTCTAAAGATCCATTATGGAAAACAACCATGAAAGAAGAATTCCATTCGCTCCAGAAGAATGAAACATGGGAACTAGTCAATCTTCCACCAAGGAGAAAGATAGTGAAGTGCAAATGGGTATTCAAGACAAAATTTGCTACTAACGGCTCTCCTCTGAAGTATAAGGAAAGATTAGTGGCCAAGGGCTTCTCCCAATTCCAAGGCATTGACTACAATGAGACCTTTGCACCAGTGGCAAAGACAGATTCTATAAGACTAGTTTTGTCCATTGCAACTTCCAAGCAATGGGAGGGACATCACATGGATGTGAAGAGTGCCTTTCTACATGGATATCTCAAAGAAGAGATATATATGCAACAACCAGAAAGTTTTGTTACTAATCCATCTCTTGTGTGCAGGTTGAAGAAATCACTCTATGGGATAAAACAAGCTCCCAAAGCTTGGTATACCAAGATTGATGGATTTCTGCTATCACATAAATTTTGTAGATGCAAGTCTAATCCAAAAGTCCATTTGAAGTTTATTCAAGGTTCAATCATTATTATGGTATTGTATCTATATTCCATCTTGATGACAGGAAGTTCCATGAAATTAATTTCTTCCTTAAAGGATGCTTTGAACCATGCCTTCTACATGACCGATTTGGGACCATTGAGCTAATTCTTGGGGCTTGATATTTCTCAATCAAAGCCTTTGGAATCAAAGTACACCAGTCCAAATATGATTTAGACTTTCTAAAACAATTTAAAATGAAATATTGTAATCCAAGCAAGAATCCTTTCCTCTCATGAGTTAAGCTTGAAGAAACAAAATCAACTTCCTTGGAAATAAATACTATGTACAGACAACTAGTTGGTTGTCTTCTCTATTTGAATCACACTAGACTTGATATTTCTTATGCAGTAAGTGTAGCATCTATTCATATGGAGCAACCCCATCATATCCATTGGAGGGCACCAAAGAGAATCTTTCACTTTGCGCAAGGAACCAAGACACTTGGGATTCACTATGTTGCAAAATATGACCTATGGTTAGTTGGTTTTACTAACTCTGATTGGGTAGGTGACAACAATGATAGAAAATCAACTTTTGGATATGTGTTTATGCTTGCATATGGACCAATCAACTAGTCAAGTAAAAAGCAAAGTGCCATTGCACTTTCTTCTACAGAGGCATAATACAAAGGAGTTGTAAATGCAGCTACTCAATGTGTATGGTTACAAGGCATACTTGGAGAGTTTAGGATCGAAACTAAAACTTTCATTGTCATATTTTGTGACAATCAAAGTGCTATTCAAATCTCAATAGACCCTGTACAGAGGCAGCAAACCAAAAACATAGAGATCCACATGCACGACATCAGAGGACTTGTGCATGACAAGGTCATTTCTCTGCACTATTGTGCATCATCAAAGCAAGTTGCAAACATCTTCTCCAAGGAATCCTCTGAGAAGACATTAAAAAATCTCAAAACATTGCTTGGGATAACTAATCACATGGTGAAGTCTGATTGAAGACAATATTTCACAAATTTTGTTTCATTTTCATGTTTTGAGGGAGGATTTCCCCCTTGTGGTTTTGCCTCTTCCTTATTTTTCATGAATAAGCAGTATGCAAAGGGCGACTAATCCTTGTTTATAGGCCCTATATCTCTGATATGATTATGATATTTCACATAATTCAGGATTAAGAGGGGGTTTTAGAATTATCAAAAACCCATTCCAATACTTATGATACATTAATTAATCTTTTTGATTAATTTCCTAGGTCCTATACTAGCTAGTTGGCATCCACTTGCACCACATGGTCAAAAATTTTCAAACCTGCCTCCAGAAGCACCTTTAAAAGATTATAGATAAGATTCTGAAAAATACAAAGATTTCCCAATTTAGAAAATGCACTTTCCTTCCTGATCCAGAGTTAGATTGCTTTTCAACAGCTTTAAGATAAAAATGTGAAATCTAGTCACATAAAAACTGCCCTATTTTTGCACAACTCATCCTCCTCATTTTTCTCTCTTGAAAGCATCAGTATATTGAATTTCCATCACTTATTAGTTGTCATACATCATTCATCCAATTCATGACCTTCCTGGACTGATTTGGAAAGTTTCTTATGCACTTGGGGGGGGGGGTTTACTTTTAGTAAGCCTGCTATTGTGAGGATTCAACTTGCCTTCTTAGGAATTCAAATATCTAATGTAATGATATGTTTGGACAACCTATTTCTATATAAGGTTGGTTGATGTACACTTCTGCAATGCAATTTAGTGTTATGCACCAATTTCAGTCTCCAATTTTGAGTGGATCTTTGCATGTAGTCTAGCAATTTTTGTGAGTTCAATTGATCTAAGTCTGGGCTTAATTTCCACAATACTAATATATAGAAAGTCTTGGGAATAACATGTTCAACATGTTGACAGGGTACTAAAACTACTAAAGGAGCAACAACTGTATGCAAAATCATTAAAATGTTACTTTGGGATAAAGGAGGTAGAGTATTTGGGTAGACCCTAACAAAATTAAAGCCATGATGGATTGGTCAATTCCCAAAACCTGAAGAATATTCAAGGATTCTTAGGTCTGGAAGGGTACTACTGCAAGTTTTATCGGAACTAGGGAAAAATAGAAGCTCCTCTAACAACATTATTGAAGAAAGATGCATTTTCTTGGACTCCAAAGGAAACTCAAACTTTTCAACAACTCAGAGAGGCAATGTGTAAAGATATCGTTTTGGTGACACCGGACTTCACAAAAACCTTTATTGTGGAATGCGATGCTTCATGAAATGGAAATGGAGTTGTACTAATGCAAGAAGGACACCCTATTTACTTCACAAGTTATCTAATCAAGGGAAAGAAATAAAAAAATCCCATTTATGAGAAGGAAATGTTGGAAATACTACATGCCCTGAAGAAATTGCGCCCTTACCTTATAGGACAACATTTCAAGGTTAAAATTGATCATGATAGCCTTAAATACTTCTTGGAACAAAGGCTATATTCAGAAGAGCAACAAAAATGGGTGACAAATATGTTGGGATATTCCTTTGAAATCATCTACAAAAAGGGAAAGAAAAATGTTGTGGCAGATGCACTCTCCAGGAAAGATGAGGATGTTGAAGCATTACCCTATGTTATCTCCATCATCCAACCATATTTGATAACCGAAACAATGGATGAATGGAAGAATGACGAAGAAATATGGACATTCATTCAAAAGCTGCAGTAGGATCCCAGTGCCTCTAATACATTTAGGTGGAAAGATTACTTACTATGGTACACTGATCACTTATATCTTGGTAAGAGTTCCCAGCTCAAGCCAAAGGTACTTTTGTAATTCCACTCCTCACCAATAAGAGGGAACCCAGGTTTCTTCAAAAACCTACCACAAGGTAAAGAAAGATTTTTTGGGGAATGGTCTTAAAACTAATGTTCAAAAGTTTGAGACAGAATGTTTGGTTTTCCAACAACAAAAAAGTGGAAACAATTAAGACCCCACGTCTCCTACAACCACTTTCCATTACAAGCCAAATATGGATAGAGGTCTCGATGGATTTTATCACAGGTTTACCAAATTCTAAAGGAAAGAGTGTCACCATGGTGGTTGTTGATAAAATTACTAAATATGCACACTTTTGTGCACTATCTCACCCCTTCAAAGCAAGCACATTCGCCAATGTTTTTATGGTGACAGTCCAAAACTACATGATACTCCAAATATTATAGTAAGAGACAGGGATCCCATTTTCATTAGCAATTTTTGGACCGAATTATTTTCTTGTTTTGGTAATCAACTGGATCATGGCTCATATTATCATCCTCAATCTGATGGACAAATAGAGATCGTTAACAAATGTTTGGAAGGGTGTCTTCGATGTTTTGCAGCCGATAAACAAACAAAATGGGTCAAGTGGTTACCCTTGGCAGAATGGTGGTTTAACACTTCCTTCCATACATAAAAAAAATGACCCCATTTATGCCACTTTATGGTTATTATTCACCATCCATTAGATCTTCACTAAGATACTCCTCTAAGGTTCAAGAAGTGGATGACCACATGAAGCATCAACAACAAGTTCTTCAACTCTTAAAGGACAACCTGACTCTAGCACAAAATCAAATGAAACAACAAGCATCTCAACATTGCAGTGAACAAAGCTTTGATGTGGAGGATTGGGTGTTTTTAAGACTACAACCATACATTCAGATGTCCCTAAATAACATCAATAAGGATAATAAATTATCACCTAAATACTACGGTTCCTACAAGGTGCTACAAAATATTGGTAGTATGGACTACAAATTGGAACTACTCGCATCTTCACGAGTCCATCCAGTTTTCCATGTTTCTTGTTTAAGGAAGGTAATCAATGACAAGCTACCAGTTCAAACGATATTACCATAACTTGATGAGGAAGGAAAAATCATCTTGGAGCCTGAAATAAGAACTAGACAGCTCCAAAATCGATCAATTCCATAGTATCTCATTAAATGGAATAACTTACCCACGAAAGATTCAACATCGGAAGATGAGTCCTTTAAATAACATCATCTAGAACTACTTCATCGTTGAGGACAACACTTTTTGAAGGGGACGGGAATGTTAATCCCTTAATGATGGAACATTACACCATATAGTGTGGTGCATTACCCCCTTTATTGTGGTGCATTACATATTATTTATGTCAGCTTGGGTCTATTAGTTGTTATTTTACACCTTTGTCTCCTATATATAGGAAGGAGATATTATCATCTTAGTCATCATTGTATCTTGTATTGTCGTGTGTACTCAATACATTGTGTAAGGAGGTTCCTCCCTCGAAGATGATTGCTATTTATCTATGTTCTTCATTATTAAGACACAAATTTCTCTCTTCTTGTTTATTTCTTCTCTTTTTTATGCTATTTCTAGGACTTGGTTGCATAAGATCTCTGCTACCCATTTTATGGGATATTGGTAATCATCTCCAAGTTTCACCTTGTGAGGTGAGTTCTCTTCTGTCATGTGGGTGAAAGAGTGCTTGAATTCGGTCATACTCTTGGAGGCACCACTATCCACAAGCCTACCATGGGTTACCATACCTATGAGTGCTGAAATAAGGACATATTCTTCATCACTGGAGGAATATTCTCTAGCTCTCTTCTTGATTGGTTCATCATGTTTTGTAGCATGAGAATAATACATCTTCTTCTTTCCTTTATTTGCATGGAATTTTATCTTACGGAAATTTCTTTTAATATCTTCCTTCTCATCACAAGAATAACATATGAAACTTAAGTAGTCCTTCTTTTGGAATATTTTGGTCTTATTGTGAGAGTATTCTTTTTTCTTGGCCTTTCCCTTCTTTGCATGAGTTGTTAGGGATTGATTGCCATATTCACCCATCTTCTCCTCTCTTGATATCAGTCGAGCTTATTCTTGACTGCATTCCTCCATAACTTACTAAATTTGGTGAGCTTTATCTAGCACAAATTCCTTGAAGATCTTATTCTTGAGTGCATTCCTCCCATAGCTTTCTAAATTTGGTGAGCTTTATCTATCACAAATTCCTTGAATGAATGTGTTATCACCCAATGATTTTCCTATGGTTGTGGTAGGATATCACCGGAGTAACCATTTCAAACCAATCTTTAGACTGTACTCTAGCCTTTATAGTCAGAGATGGCTCTCTCTTTGTCACAGGAACATTCACATGTACATATATATTTAAACAAGCATTCAAAAGGCTAGATTTCTGATGGGAGCAGATTAGTTTTTAAGTTTAAATATTGTAAGATAGACATATATCAAATACCATTGGATAATGGAGTCACGGTCTGAATAATTCAAGGATATCACAACAAATAATGAGCAATGATATTCCCTTTTGTAATCTGAGGCAAAGCGAGTGTAATACTTGGTCAAATATCTTCAAGTGCTGGTAGGAAAAAGGAGAAAAAGTCAAGTGCAGCAAGAGGCACCTATCTACAGATGAATCTTTTGAAAACACCTTTAGCAGAAACAACAATAAGGGGAATGACAAAAATGGAGCATCTAACAAGGATGAATCCTGCAACAATCATTACAGACACGTTATGAATGCTACATCTGATGAAAGAGCGCTTAATAAAAAACGAATTCTCACATACATCTAGAAAGCATTAGCAAGAATTTACACATATGAAAATGATGCAAATAGGAAACACAAACTGAATATGAACACTATGATGAATCTCAGAAAATCAAGAGAATTTTCTCATTAATACTTCCAAGAAAGTTTACAGAGCTACAATCCAAGCACAGAGGGCTTCAAAAATGAATTTTGAACCATTACTCCTCCGTAGAGGTTACATTTATAGTGTTATGGGCTCCCGAGACCAACCTCGAATAAAGCCAAATTCAGTTACAAAAATTGGGAGTCAATCCCGAATAATCATCTTATATCCTAACAGCTTTGAGGTGGCACATTCGCCATGATTTCTACATAAAACAGAAAATATGGAATGTCCATCATGCTTGATTAAAACGGTAACGCGACATCTTGGACTTAGGCTCGCTTGACTGAAAACGACGGTTTCAGGGAACCTCCAATGATTTTATGCTGACTCATCCCGACTTGTTCCTTTACCGACTGTCCTCTAGTGTCCATCATTCCTGAGCATGTAGAATGTACTTAGTCCTCCCAAACTTCTCGTCCGCTTTCCACTGATCTGCAGTAGGTAATTCCAGAGTGGATGGTTCCTTTCAAAACACCCGCATTTCCACGTGATCCCTATATGAAAAGTCTGGACACCGTTAACACGTGGCCCTGAAAGTGAACACTATCTCAAAATCATCTGCCAGCTTATTAAAAATCGAATTTCCTGACAGGAAATGCTGCGTATTTGCAAATTTGGAATGGTTCAACCTACATTGAATCAACATGTTGTAGTATTCTTTTTGTGACCACATGCCGCCCTTTTCCTGCCATAATAATGCAATCCCATTTTTACCAAAGGGTCAAACATTTCACTAAACACTTTGATCTCATGTGTCATGATATCAATCTTGGCCTCGACAGTTTCTAAATGATGGTATTGATTTACAACCTTCATAGCCCAATTGATGATAGAAATCATGTCCCTTATACCAGCCTTTCTGATTTCCTCTTTTGTTAGCCCATTTAGAAACTCTATAGAAATTTTAGCATAGTCAATAGGTTTCTTATTTAGCTTCTCTTTGACTACTTTAACACTTTTTTTGGCTACCTGTATAACCATTTCTTTTTCCATAATTTAATCTAGGTAGGGCCTTAGCTTGGTGGCCTCTGATATGAGGGCATCCCATATTATGTGCTTCTTCCCCTGGACTATTGATTTCCCTGTGACCTGTTATATCAACTTCTCATTCTTGTTTTGTAATTCAATGTATTTTGCCTCCCAGTTCTTTCTTTCGTGTTCTCTATTCGATGCCAAACTTTTCAAGTTCTTGTTTTGGTGCTTCAACCATGTCAGCTCCAACTCCTTCAGAATTACCTGTTGTAGGGCTTGAACAATGGAGAACTCACGAGGTTCAGTGGTGGGAGGAAAGACTGCCTTTTCGAGTTATTTCCCCTTTTCTTGCAATTCCCTTTCCTTTTCCTGTAACCTTTTCTCTAGATCATCTGCTTTGGTCTTCAGATCATCTTCTTTGGTCTTGAGGACCTTATGACTTTCCACTACGAGGGTCATATCATTATGCTATTGCTTCTCTTTCTCTATGAATTTCAGTAGTTGGGCCTGGCAGTCTATAAGCTTATCATTCAAGATCTCTTTCTCCCTTTCCAACTCTGATAGCTCTGAAGCTTGGATCAATTGAGTAGCTGGAATCTTCAACTTTTTCTTTAGCAGTTGAATGGTATCTTCTTTCTCCTTGAGCAACTTTTGTGTGTCGGCCCCTTTATTAGCTTGGTTTTCAACCAACAACAAGTCTATCTGAAGTTTCTTGATCTGAGTCTGGTGGGCCCTGTTTTCTACCTTCTCTTTCCTCAGTTGATTTTCAACTCTACTCTTGTTGGTCTGCAGCTTAGATATCTTGAGAGTTAACTTAGAAAATCAGCGTGAATGATATCCCCTTTCTGCTTATGAAGGTGGATCATATCTGGCACAGGAATATCATCCAGATTGATCTTCATCTCAGCCACATTGTTCCTAGAAGTTATGGCCAGATTTAATGTATTATGCTTGTGATCTTTGACAGAAAATAGAGATACCACCTGACCACATGCTTTCCTCACTTCTGCAGATAATTTTAGGGATTCACTCATGGTGATTTCCTTGTTCTCCTTGTAATTGTCCAATAGTTCATTCTTGGACTTATATATGTTTGTTGATCCTTTAGGTGTCTGGGAAAATTCATATTCTTGAACCTCAAAGGCAGGGCCTTTGACCTTTAATTGCTTCTTCTTTCCTTTCCCGCCAGCTACATGTACCAGCTTCCGTGCATCATCCAACTTTTGTTTCTTTGGTGTGTTGGTTGTGTCCTCTTCCTCTGTGTCCATAACATCAGAGAAGTCCCTCTTGTTGGAATGCTCAGAGACACTATCCAAAGGTGTAACCTTTTCTGCTACTGGGCCCAAGATTGAAGTGCCAGGTGGAGGTGAGTTGTTTCCCTATGGTGGAGAAGTGGGGTCCTCCTCCATACCATCATCTCCCTGCTTCTTCTAGGGATATTCTGACCAATTTGCAGCATCAAGCAGGCCTGCCACCTCATGGTGCTCAAAGAGATTATTTTTGTTAGCTTTCCTTCTATTTGATATAACGTGATGGGGATCGTAATTGATGGCATCCTCAATAGGGAACCCCATCCCTCTTATCAGACTTTCTATCAATGCGAGGGAAGCCTTGTTTTTTATGACAAATGGGCCTATGGCCCAAGGAAATTTAATTTCTGAATCCTTCCTGAATATCAAGAAGTGTTCATTTTCCACTATCATCCTCTGTCTGATCAACTCTAAAGAGAACACCCTGAGATTCAAAAAGGAAGGCAGTTTGTAAGGCCGATGGACAAATCCATATAACCTGATCATTGTACCTTGTTCTGACAAGAGCCAATCTCCAATCCTCTTTTCAAGGGAGGATTACAGGGTTTCCTTCATCTCAGGTAACACCCAGGGTAGTTGTTTCTGTAAGAAGGCACCATATACTCCTGTCATAAAAAAGTTCATGAATTCGGTGTAATCATTGTTGATCTCCTCTGTGATCACCATTTCTGGAAACTGAAGGTTCTTTTTATTGAAAGACAGAAACATTCTCAACAAGTAGGACTGAAATATAAAGGTTCTGGTCTTATGGAAATCTACTAGCTGAGAGTGAATGTTCTCGGCTAGGAACTCGTCAAACTTGAGGCAAGAAACTTGGAATGACTGGCTTGGATCCTATGAGTCAACTGGGCATGTGATTAAGGTGAACAGTAAACTCATCATGGACTCTGTGACGTATTTTTCGGTATCCATCCCTAAAAACATACTCAAGAGAGTTGTGACGCACTATGTTTCCTCATTAAATTCCTCGGTATCTAAAGGGTAAGGGTAATTTTTTAGCTGGGTATCAGGTTTGAAACATGATTTAAAGAATGCCTCTTTCTTTTCCATAGTTGCCTCTCTACAATCCTAGACAATGATTTCTTCACTGTATTATGTGGATTTCTAATTGAACTCTTCAAGAACGGAGAATGTGTTTCTGATGACAAGGGGGGTGACCAAGAAAAGGATTTTAGACCTAGAGACGACCATAATTACCTTCTTAGAAGGAGAGTAACTAACGATGCACCGGTCGATGAAATCGGGACAATTAAGGGTTTGGTTAATGGAGAGAAAGTGGAAAAAATACCTATAGACATTGTGCACATCAGTTCTCTCGTCCTAAGTAGCTTCAGTTTGTCTTTTACAGTTTCTATGGGTCCATTCAGTAGGATGGTGTCGAAAATATCAGAATCCCTGTCTTCAAAAAATTCTTTGATTTTCTCATATTCCAGGTTTTGGTCAGATAACCCCTCTACCTCAACCATCTTATATACCTTGTGTAATGGAGAAACGTGGCTTACCTGGTCCTTTGACAAGTGGGTTGATGAGGTTTGTCCTAGCTAGTCGCTTCTTGCATAGTCCTGCTCGTGCTATCCAAAGCACATAATCATACAAATAATCTAAATTCATGTGCACACATTTCTTATATTATTCTTCTCTGATAAATAGCTTGCACCTTCTTTGGCAGGAACGACTCTCATCTGTTCATCCAGCCCTCCTTCAGCTTGGACCATCGATCCTGCTTCCCTTTACTCCATCGGTATTTTCCTTTGTTATACCGCAATCCTTATTTTCCCTACAACTTTCCTCAGCAGAATACACCTCCAGCGTCGATCTTAACCGTATCTTCATCATGGCAGTAAGATCGCGCAACTCCCACCACTTTCTGCTAAACCCGACGATCCTTATCGGTCATGCACCTTGCATCGATGGAATCCATTGTTGCTGTCAATCGGGAAACAAGAGCTGATCCCGACCGTAGAATCCTGTGGTCCCTACCTAATTCCGATGACCCGATGGAAAGGTTATCCACGTGCATGTTGTGGGAGCGGAATTGACCCCCGTTGTTGATCGTGAGTGGGGTAGATTTGGGCCGTTGAAAACTTGCGTCCCTTACCCAATTCTGTCGTTTTCAAAACTTCGAGAGCGGAGCGCAAGTTGGATTGGCGGAATCCATCTCCATTGTAGATATGAGACCAGGGTCATATGGGTTGTCGAAACCTGTGGTGTTTTCCCGATTCCGCAGAGTTGGAGATTTCGTTTTCTCCGTGCAAGTTCCATCGGCGAGATTCGAGATGACCGTCGATCTGCCTCCAGCCTTGGATCCAAAGGTTGATCTTGTCTTCTGTTTAACACCATTATGCAATTACCAAAAATATTTATATCGAACATTTTACCTTTGTGGAATTGTTTGTGACTGTTGATCCTGATCACTGTGGATTTGTGCCTTTCTTTTTTGCCACTGCATAACCATGAACAGATTCTCATATTTGAACTCAAATGCAAGGTTACAACTTAAAGATTTTTGAAGTTTGTTCATGCCACACCATGGAGTAATTCATTTTGACATTCAACCTTAGGAATAAGCCTCCCAAGCAACTTCAAACCCTTCTCTGCATACTTCTAGGTCATAATACATGAATTTGTTTTGCTCGAACCCCTCATTGTTCATCGGCTTACTCTTTTACAAGAGAATAAGTGTGAATGCATTTATAAAAATCCTCAAATTTAGCATAGGTTCTAACATCGGCTGCAACTCGGGGATGCTATCCTCCCTGTGAGGTAGAAAATAAACCCGTAGACCAAGTGCCTGATCCAGTGGGCTGGTCTTTATCTTCTCATGAAATCCCCAACGTGCTCTAGAAACAAAAACTGAATAAACGTTGAAAACAAACTGAAACAATTTCTCAAAAGAAATTTTCGCCATGTCGAGCTTACTCACACCTACATACCCTACTTACTGAGCATCAATGCCCATTCAAGTAAATACTGACTTCCAGTGAAGCCAATCAAGCAAATGGTCCCATAAACAAATTTTCTCCTCATGCTTGATAAAAAACAAAAATAAAGGACTAAATGGAAATAGGTTATGATAGAGAAATTGATCTTTACTGCAAAGACATAACCAACCATTATCACTGCAAAACCTTTCCATGTATTCAACCACTGGGTCATGATAACCTTCAAAAAAATTTGTTATGTGCTTGTCATGACAATCCTGCTCCATATATTTAACCACTGGATCATAAAATCCATGTCTGTCTTCAATTTTTTCTAGCATTTGCTTATCCAATAATACTCCTCAAAATGTAACTCCACATGCATACTGTCAAACTGTTTTTTACAAGAGCATTGAAAATCATGTTCATGACATTCTTCAAATGGAGCGTCAACAATTTGCTTAACAATTTCTGAAGTAACAATTTGATTCTATTTATGTGCTTCAGCATAAATATCATCTTATCCTTCAAGAAAATCAAGTGATATGAACTCTTCTTGACATGGAAATTCTGAGTTTGAAGAGCATGAAGAAACGTCCCATTTAGGACCCTCATCTTCCAAGTAGGCATCCTCATATTCATAATATATGGGTGGACTGAGATCTTCTTCAAAACCATCACAGACATAATTTGTAGTAGACAGATGACATTCTTCATCAAAAAAATTGTAACACTCCTCCTGTACAACACTAGGATGATTATCTTCTTGCTCATAAAGAGAAGGATTGGAATGCAAAGCGGATTCTACTACTTCACCCTTCTCATTATCCATTCCTAAAAATTCCATAACAATATTCATAACCTCAATTTTCTGTGTTTGATTAGAAACCCTTAATATTTGTTTCAGAAAATCAAATGAAGTAAAGCACAATGGAAACCGACTACTTTCCTTCTGCCGATTGTAATATTCATAAAAAGAAGGATTGGAATGCAAAGCAGACTTTAGCTGTTTATCCTTCTCATATTCCACCAGTAGAGAAGGATTTGTATGTTCATGTAAATCTTCGGGTGAAATTTGAGTTGGAAAAACATGCACATGTCCTTCTTCAACCATTAACTCTGAATCTGATTCCTCTTCTAATTCAAACTGCAAAGGAACTTCAGGAATTCTTTGATTCTTTGGAGGAGGAAAGGGTCTTCTAAAACTCTGGTTCCTATTCTGTTGGTCTTGATTTTCTATGGGAGGTGGGCTATGGTCCATAGTGAGTCTCTCCGTCAACTTTTCCATGGTTTCCATCATCATGTCCATCCTGGCCTCTTGTGAATTAGAGGAAAAAGTAAGTGTGGGCTCTTTATCCTTCCTTCTTTCTCCCTCTTCTCTGTTTTTCTCTCTAGCAGTAGTCAGTTTTATTTCTACCTCTATGGCATCATTCATCATATCGGCTAGGGAGACTGATTTTTTTTCACTCAACCATAAGGTAAATTCACTATCAAAGGCTTCAACATATTGGAGTTGGGTAGAACCAGGGGGAGGCTTGAACTGGGAAGGGGTGGCATGATACACTTTCAAAAACTTGTCAGAAAACTCATGGACATATTCACTCTCCCTCCTCTTCATGGAATGGAATTGGGACAAACACTTCTTGGGGTCTTCCCTTTCTTCCCATTTGGTCTTGAAAGAATCCTCAAAATCTTGATAGCTCAGCATGGAGTTGTCCAGAAGACTTGTGAACCACTTTTTTGCTTCTCCAGCAAGACTTTGGGAAAATAGTTTGACTTTAATAACCTCATGGTCTATTTCTTCCAGGTTTGTCCAATCTAAAAACCATCTCAAGTGTTCTTCAGCTGAATACCCCCTCTCCCCAATAAATTGTTTGAGTTTTTGGGCATACCCCTGGGGGAGGTCATGAAGGGAAGCAGGGAGAAACATAGGGGAAATTTTTTTAGCCTTTGTTGGGGTTATAGCAGGGTTTCCAAGATGAATTGAAGCTGGTGTGACAGGCATAGTCAATATGTTGTGAGGAACTGCAAAGCTATAAAGGACCGTAAAACTGAATGATGAAGGTTTCTTAAGCTCTAAAGTGGTGGGAGATAAGGATATGGTAGCAGACTGTCCTGTGGAAATGGATTTTAATGAGGCTAATTCAAAGGGAAGTGGGGGGCATTCTTGATCAAATGAGGGTTGGATATCCTTACCTGGAGGATCAGGAAAGGATGTAGTATCAACTGTAGCATCATGTGTTTTACCGGGATGATAATTTTTCTTATGTGGCTCGACTGAAGGATAAGTCATATGTACAACACGAAGGGATACTTTCAGTTCTTAAAGAAGGATATACAAGGGTAAACCCATGGCCTTGTTTTGAGTGCAATAAACAATGGAAAGATGTTTTGACTAGCCTAAGAAAGGAGAGGAAAAAATTTACTAGAAAGGATAAGATATCTTGGAGAAGATTCACAGTTGAGTACCTCATTTTCTCACCATGCCTTTCCATGTCTTTGAAGATAGCTCATTTCCCCAGTAGAACTGCCATAGAAAATTCTGAAGAGTGGGTTCTTTGAAGGTGGAGTCTCCAGGTGAAAGATGCAAAACCTTCTTGATGTTTAAATGTTGTTCACCATCAACAGTTAAACTTGAAACTCTTTGCAGCTCCTTGGCCACCAGTATTTCTAGTGGAGTTGTCTTCCAAAGGATTTAAGTGGAGTCGACAGAGCATATACAACCAACATGTGTCTAAAACCGACTGCTCAACCAGGTCGTAGAACTAGGACAATGTCATTTTCCCAAGGAGATAATAGTGATTATTCCCTGGCAGTGGTGCTAAGATGTTATCACCCAATGATTTTCCTATGGTTGTGGTAGGAGATCACTGGGGTAACCATTTCAAAAAAATATTTAGACTGTACTATATCCTTTACACTCAGAGATGGCTCTCTCTCTGTCACAGGAACAATCAGATATACATATAGCTTTAAAAAAACATTTAGAAGGATAGATTTATGATGGGAACATATTTGTTTGTAAATTTAAAGATTGTAAGACAGACAGATATCAAATACCATTGGGAAATGGAGTCACAATCTGAATCATTCAAGGATATTACAACAAATAATGATCAATGATCTTACCTTTCGCAATCTGAGGCAAATAGAGTGTAATACTCAGTCAAATATCTTCATGTGGTGGTAGGAGAAAGGAGAAAAATTCCAGTGCAACAAGAGGCACCTAGCTACGGATGAATATCTTAAAAACACCTTTAGCAGAAACAACAATAAGGGGAATGACAGAAATGGAGCATCTAACAAGGATGAATTCCACAACAATCATTACAGACACGTTACGAATGCTACATCTGATGAAAGAGCGGTTAATAAAAAAATGAATTTCTCACATACAACTATAAATTATTAGCAGGAATTTACACATATGAAAATTATGCAAATAGGAAACACAAACTGAATATGAACACCGTGATGAATCTCATAAACTCGGGAGAATTTTCTCATTAATACTTCTAAGAAAGTTTACAGAGCTACAATCCCAGCACAGAGGGCTTCAAAAAATGAATGTCGAACCATTACTCCTCCGTAGAGGTTACATTTATAGTGTTATGAGCTCCCGAGACCAACCTCGAAACAGAGCGAAATTTAGTTACAAAAATTAGGAATCAATCCTGAATCATCATCGCATATCCTAACAGCTTTAAGGTGGCACATTCGACATGATTTCTACATAAAACAAGAAATATTGAATGTCGATCATGCTTGATTAAAACACTAATGCGATGTCTGGGACTTAGGCTTGCTTGACTGAAAATGATGTTTCAGGGAACCTCCAACGGTTTTATGTTGACTCATCCCGACCTGTTCCTTTATTGACTATCCTCTAGTGTCCATCATTCCTGAGCATGCCGAATGTACTTGGTCCTCCCAAACTTCTCAATCGCTTTCCATTGATCTGTGGTAGGTAATTCGAGAGTGGAAGTTTCCTTTGACAACACCCGCATTTCCACATGATCCCTAAATGAAAAGTCCGTAGCCGTGCACACGTGGCCCTGAAAGTAAACACTATCTTGAAATCATCTGCCAGCTTATCAACCATATCGCCTTTCCTGACAGGGACTGCTACATATCTACGAATTTGGAATGATCTGACCTACATTAAATCAACATGTCGTAGTATTCTTTTTGTGACCACATGCCACCCTTTTCCTGCCAGAAGAATGGCAATTTCATTTTTACTAAGGGGTCAAACATTTCGATAAACAGTTTGATCTCATGCGTCATGATATTAATCTTGGCCTCGACAATTTCTAAATGATGGCATTGATTGGCCACCTTCCTGGCCCAAGTGATTGAAAAAATCATGTCCCTTATACCAGCCTTTCTGATTTCCTCTTATGTTAGCCCATTTAGAAACTCTATAGCACTTTTAGCATAGTCAACATGTTTCTTATTTAGCTTCTCTTTGACTGCTTTAACACTTCTTTTGGCTTCCTGTATAACCCTTTCTTTGTCTAGAATGTAATCCAGGTAGGGCCTTAACTTCGTGACCTCTGATATGAGGGCATCCCATATTATGTTTTTTTCCCCCTGGACTGTTGATTTCCATTTGACCTACGGTATCAACTTCTCATTCTTGTCCTATAATTCAATGCATTTTTCCTCCCAGTTCTTTCTTTTGCTTTCTCTATTCAATGCCAAACCTTCTAGGTTCTTGTTCTGGTGCTTCAACCCTGTCAGCTCCAACTCCTTCAGACTTACCTGTGCCAGAGCTTGAACGATGGAGAACTCACCAGGTTCAGTGGTGGGAGGAAAGACTGCCTTTTCGATTTCTTTCCCCTTCTCTTGCAATTCCCTTTCCTTTTCCTATAACCTTTTCTCCAGATCATCTGTTTTGGTCTTGAGGGCCTTCTCACTTTCCACTACGAGGGTCATATCATTCTTCCATTGCTTCTCTTTCTCTATGAATTTTAGTAGCTGGGCCTGGCAGTCTATAAGATTACCATTCAAGCTCTCTTTCTCCCTTTCCAGCTCGGATAACTCTGAATCTTGGATCAATTGAGTAGTTGTAATCTTCATCTTTTTCTTTAGCAACTGAATGGTATCTTCTTTCTCCTTGAGCAACTTTTGTTTGTCACCCCCTTTATCAACTTGGTTTTCAACCAACAACAATTCTATCTAAAGTTTCTTGATATGAGCGCGGTGGGCCCTATTTTATACCTTCTCTTCCCTCAGTTGATTTTCAATTCTACTCTTGCTAGTCTGTAGCTTGGATATCTTGAGATTTGACTTTAGCAAATCAGTGTGAACGATATCCCCTGTCTGCTTATGAAGGTGGATCATATCCGGCACATGAATATCATCCAGATTGATCTCCATCTCAACCACTTTGTTCCTAGAAGCTATGGCCAGATTTAATGTATTATGGTTGTGATCTCTGACAGAAAACAAAGATACCTCTTGACCACAAGCTTTCCACACTTCGACATATAATTTTAGGGATTCATTCATGGTGATGTCCTTGTTCTACTTGTATTTTTCCAATAGTTCAGTCTTGGACTTATATATGTTTGTTGATCCTTCAAGTGTCTAGGAAAATTCATATTCTTGGACCTCAAAGGCAAGGCCTTTGACCTTTAATTAAGTTCTTCTTTCCTTTCCCACTAGCAACCTATACCAGCTTCCCTACATCATCCAACCTCTTTTTCTTTGGTGTGTTGGTTGTGTCCTCTTCCTTAGTGTCCATGACATTAGAGAAGTCCCTCTTGTTGGAATGCTCAGAGACACTAGCCAAAGGTATAACCATTTATGCTACTGGGTCCAGGATTGAAGTCCCAGGTGAAGGTGATTTGTTTCCCTTTTCTGTAGAAGTGGGGTCCTCCTCCATACCATCATCTCACTGCTTCTTTTGGGGGTAGTCTAAACAATTTTCATCCTCAAGCAGGCCTGCCACCTCATGGTGCTCAAAGGAATTATTTCTGTTGGCTTGCCTTTTGTTTGATATAATGTGATGGGGATCGTAATTGATGGAAGCCTCAGTAGGGAACCCCATCATTGTTATAATAATTTCTATCAGTGGGAGGGCATACTTGTTTTTTATGACAAATGGGCCTATGGACCAAGGAAATTTAATCTCTGAAGCCTTCCTGAAACTCAAGAAGTGTTCATTTTCCACTATCATCTTCTGTCTGATCAACTCTAAAGAGAACACCTTGAGATTCAAAAAGAAAGGTAGTCTGTAAGGCTGGTAGACAAATCCATATAGCCTAATCAATGTACCTTGTTCTGACAAGAACCAATCTCCAATCCTCTTGTCAGGGGAGGATTGTAGGGTTTCCTTCATCTCAGGTAACACCCTGGGTAATTGTTTCTGGAAGAAGGCACCATATACTCCTGTCATAAAAAAGTTCATGAATTTGGTGTAATCATTGTTGATCTCCTCTGTGATCACCATTTCTGGAAGATGAAGGTTCTCTTCGTTGAAATATAGAAACATTCTCAACAAGTAGGACTGAAATTTAAAGGTTATGGTCTTAGGGAAATCTACTAGTTGAGAGTGAATGTTCTCGGCTAGGAACTCGTCAAACTTGAGGCAAGAAACTTGGATTGGCTGGCTAGGATCCTTTGAGTCAATTAGGAAGGTGCTCAGGGTGAACAATAAAATCATCATGGAATATGTGACGTATTTGTCGGTATCCATCCCTAAAAACCGGCTCAGGAGGGATGTGACGCACTGTGTTTCGTCATTAAACTCCTTGGTATCTAAAGGGTAAGGGCAATGTTTTAGTTGGGCATCAGGTTTGAAACAAGATTTAAAGAATTCCTCTTTCTTTTCCAATGTTTCCTCTCTAAAATACTGGACAATGATTTCTTCACTATACTCTGTGTATTTCTTACTGAACTCTTCAGGAATGGAGAATGTGTTTCTCATGATGAGGGGGCTAACTAGGCAAAGGATTTTAGACCTAGAGATGTCCATGATTACCTTCTTGGAAGGAGAGTAACTAATGGTGCACCAATCGATGAACTCGGAACAATTGAGGGTTTGGTAAGTGGAGAAAAAGTGGGAAAAAGACCTATAGACACTGTGCACATCAGTTCCCTGGTCCCTAAGTAGCTTCAGTTTGCATTTTACAGTTCTATGGGTCCATTCAGTAGGATGGTGTCGAAAATATTAGAATCCTTGTCTTCAAAGAATTCTTCAATTTTATCATATTCTACGTTTTGGTCAGTGTTGATGCCTGGAAAATCGTAGGCGACAACAGTAAGGGATTCTCCCCAATCAACGCTCCCAACTATCCCGTTGACCGTTTGGTATAGGGAATTCATCCGGATTGCGGCCCAGCTACCGTAGGTCAAGCAACAAACAAAGGGTTTACCGGTTGCGGCCCGGTCCACCGAGTTTTTTGCATTTTGACTTAAATTATGAAATGCAGGTGCCTAACTAACAATGCAGGGTGATAAAATGCAGGGAGCAGTCACAATGTGATGTGCAGGTTCTTACCTCTCGTCTTAAGGCTCACAAACATTCAAATCACATGCGACAAGAAAATAAACTATCTATCTAAACTATCCCTAGGGAGTAGAATTAGCATTTATTGGTGAGTAATACATTTTGTACGTGCATAATGAAGAATTACAGACAGCTGATACTTCATTCAAGACACATGAACAATTACAGGTATTTAAACAACCAGATAGCTAATCGTTTTATGAACAACACTTATTACTCACAGTGGAAGAAATCCTGAAGATACTGAAGAACATTTAACAAGAACATAGGTTCAGGAAATTAAACACTCTTACAGTAAATGAAACATAGCTGAAAACGAAATAGTTCCTCTTCAACATTATTCATTGAGTCGCATTGATACATTCCACATTTCACTCTCTCCAGCAGGAAAAATTGCAGTTTCCTTTGCAAAACGAAGTAGTTCCTTTCACAAGTAAACATTACAAAATTTTCCAGGGAAAAAGCCCCTGTTCAGTTCCACTTTCCAATATTTAAACTACAATTACAGAGCGTTTCGTTTTCCCCCAGACGCATGGTCTTCCAGTTTCTCAAACGCTTCACATTCCTATATCTTGTCTGTATGCAATCATGAGCTCCTTGGTAACTGATCAGTTTTGGGTTCGCGCCTTTACGGCTCCGGATTTCGTCCTCCACTTCCCTGGTTTCAGTCACCCTTCCGCCGAACGGGTCCGTCTTTCTCTGCACCCCGGTAGATTGACCGCTTTCTTCGAAACCGCCTGCCATCAATCGACAAGCATCATTCAAAATAGCAAATATTAACAATCAGAAAACGACTATTCCACAAGGAAATGGCAAGGCGCACCTCCTGCGGGTTTGACAAACCTAGCCTACGATGGTCAACAGTAAACTCACTGGCGGGAAAACTTAAAGTCGGTAATCGGAAAGAAATAAGATCGGAGGCCACATGGTTTTCCCAGCCGCAACGCCGGGCGAGGCATAAGTTGTGAACAAGCGAAACGCGGGCAAGAGGAGCTTTAAGTCGGAAGTCGGACGGTTTTCCGTTTCGGGGGTGGAAACACTTTTCCCGCCGCAACGACGAAAAGGTAGAGGCTTCAGGCACGCGACGAAAAGGCGGGAAAAGTAAATCGAAAATCGGACGGCTTTGACATCGGACGAATAAACGATTTCGGAGCCGCAACGGCGGAGGGCCTGTAACTTCACAGCTTCCGATCTAATCATAAAATTTACACCCGATCACAGAAAAACTAAGTGTTGAAGAGCTCAACATAGCAGCGGCCAGACTAAAATATCTCAGAGACAACGGTTTACTTAAAAGGCCACTGATCTAACTAAACTCTGGCTATCAAAACCACATTCACCTCGACGATCTACAATAAAATATTAACACAAACGTGCTCTGGAGAGACAAGCTGCGAATCAATCATTAGAATCGACCAAAGCTATGGCCAGACCAGACCTTCATGGATCACACGAAATCAACAACTCTAAGTGATAAGGAGGGGCCCCAAAATTTAAGAAATTAAGGGAAGAAAAGTTGCAGCTGCAACAACTGGCGATTTCCTAGTGAACCTAGATCTCTGGGCGATCAACCTTTGAGTGACAGACTGTTCAACAACAAAAAGCATCATATTGAATTCTTCCAGCAATATTGATTTCTTAAATGACAGCAGTATGTACCCTTAATCATTGATGACAGTCCAATTAGGGAGAGTGGAAATCAAAATCGTCAAGTCCAGATAACTATGCTGAGGCCGGAGGATGAATTTCATTATTACCGTTGTCTTCAGGTGGCTAAAAGCTTTGGACACCACAGGATTGGAGCATATGGTAAACAAAAATATTCGTTTGTTCCTCATTCCCATGCCATTTTCACACTTTTCTTATATTTTCGGACTTTTGTCCTATTTCATATGAGTTTGCTTACATGCCTTTCTTACTGAACTTTGATTCAGGATCCTCTATCCCATAGTGTCCTTTTGTGTGAGTGGTGTACTTCAAGTTCAAACCCACGGACGGAGAGGATCTTTCGGCAATTAAGTATTTGTAATTCAGCTCCTGCTTTGATTTATGATGCTTTCATAGGAGTTTTTGACTCTTTATTTGCCTTTTGGCATTCGTTTCTTGGCATGGGATCATTCATATTTAATACACTGTTCGCCTTGCTCCTTTCCATGGGTCCTTTGCTGTTTCTCCTTAGGACAGTTTAAATGTGACGTGGATGGAGCCTCGACATAGTACCCAGACTCCTTGAATCTGGTTTATTTCACCGGGGTTAAGCAGGACTTCAATGCACACAGAGTTCTTCGAGAAAACTGCTATACTGGAAGAAAATCTTTCATATAAACTAGCAACACACAGTCTAACACCAAAACGTTTGTCAAACCCAAAAATTTCGGATGTTCCCCATGCAACCACGTGTTCATCCCTTTTATTAAAATCAAGAAACTCAAAATAAAGCAAACTGAAAAACATGACTCAAAGACAGCTAAATGGCTTATTTATATACAAGGCAGAAAACTCACCGAAAATCAAGAAAAATAAGGCTTGAGAACCAAACCATTCATTGGTAAATTATCTTCCCACCCCTGCAGATCTTGCAGTTTATAAGTAGAAGGACCAAGCTTTGCTAAAATCTGAAAAGGGCCTATCCACAGCTGCTGGAACTTAGTATGTTTTCCTTTCTCATCATGGGCATGATCCCATTTGAGGACTAAGTCTCCTACTTCAAAGTCTTTTGTCCCAGCTTTATGCTTGTCAAACCATTTCTTAACTGACTCTTGTTGTAGCTTAAAGCGTTCTTTGGCTTTAGATCTAGCCTCCTCTGCTTTCAGGAGATTATATATTCTTATTTGTAAAACTTCATCATCCGATCCCCTAGACTCTTGAGCTAGTATGGAAGATGGTAGCATGATATTGGGAGGGAGGATGGCTTCTTTACCATAGACAAGGGTATAGGGTGACACTCCTATAGCAGACTTGGGGGTGACTCTATCAGCCCACAGGGCGTTGGGTAAGGCTGAGTGCCAACTCCTCTGGTTTTCTATTACAGTCTTCTTCAGAATTCTAATCAGGTTTTTATTAGAGGATTCGGCCATTCCATTTCCTTGTGGATAATAGTTAGAAGAATAATGCAATTTTATTCCTTTATCATGAGCAAATGCAGTCAATTTGATCGATGAAAACTATTTAGCATTATCAAAGACTAACGAAACTGGAACTCCAAACCTAGTCATGATATGATCTTGTAGGAAGCTGATGACTTCGTCTTCATTTATCTTGCGCAGTGGGATAGCTTCGACCCAGCGAGTGAAATAAACAGTCGCAGTAAGAATATACTTGTGCTGCAGGGACGAATTTGGCTTTATTTCTCCGATAATGTCCAGCCCCCATTGCTCAAATGGTTCCGTGATCATCACAGGCTTTAGGGGTGCTGCTTCTTTAGGCTGTCTTCCACCACACCTTTGGCAAATATCACACTTTCTGACGTGTGCGTGTGCATCCTTGAAGAGTGTAGGTCAGTAATAACCAGCTCTGAGGACCTTGTGGGCTGTAGTGTCCCCTGAATAATGTCCCCCAGCCGGACCATCGTGCAATACAGACATTACTTTCTTGGCATCTTCTTTCTCTAAGCATCTCAGAAGGACTCCATCGTAGTTTTTCCTGAATAATATTCCTTCAACAAGTTGATAGGAGGCTGATTTAAGACGTAACACTCTTCTTTTCTTGGAATTCCAATGTTCTGGCAGCAGCCCTGACTGTAAGTAATGTACAAGGTCTCTATACCAAGACTTGGGAGCTGTAAACAAAGGGCATACATCCATTACATGTAATTCGGCATCATCTTCCCAGGCTTGTTCTTCATTGTTCCCAATTTTAGTCATCAATTTGCATAACCCTTGACCTTTGACTATAGAGGCTGGCTTGAATTCAAGGTTGTACTCTTGAATGGATGTTACCCAGTTGCCCCTCCTCTCTCCTAACTCTTTCTGTATGAGAAGGGATCTTACAGCTGGGTAGGGGACTATTACCTTGGCTCGATTCTTTAATATATAAGGCCTGAATTGCTTCACTGCCTTAAACACTGCATAAACTTGCTTATCAATAGCCGGGTAATTTAACTTAGCCCCCTGCAGACCAGTACTCATAAAGGCGATTGGGAATTCATCCCCCCCATCTTCCTTTTGCGTGAGTACAGCTGCCAGCGAATCATCGGATGCAAATGTATACATAATAAAGTCTTTATCAAAGTCGGGGCTTTTCAAGGAAGGAGCGTGTGCAACAGCAGTTTTAATCTTGTTGAAAGCGTCCTTCTCAATATCAGTCCACTTAAATTGTGCATTTTGTTTGACCATCTGCTGGAGTGGTTTGACAGTCTGAGCGAAATCAGGCACAAACCTTCGTACAAAATTTATGGTCCCCATAAACGATTGCATTCCTTTTTTATTATGGGGCATGGGAATTTGTTCAATGGCCTTAATTCTTTCTGGGTCCATAGATATACCCTTCTTTGAAACTATGTGCCCCAGTAACTTGCCCTCAGTGACGGCGAACACGCACTTCTTGGGATTGAGGGAGATGCCATATTTCCTACAGCGTTCGAAAATTTGCTTTAGGTGAAAAGCGTGCTCTCCTCTTTTCTTCGAGAATATTGTAATGTCATCAAGGTACACCACAGCGATTCATCCAATTAGTCCGCGGAAAGCTATGTCCATAGCTCTCTGAAATGTCGCTCCCGCATTAATCAGTCCAAAGGGCACCCTTCTATAGGCAAAAGTTCCCCACTTTGTCCTGAACGTTGTTTTTAATCTGTCTTCTTCGGCTACCAACACTTGATTGTAGCCAGAGAACCCGTCTAATAATGAAAACAGTTCAGAACCTGAAACCATTTGTAGCAGCTGCTCCATGGGTGGCACAGGATAGTTATCTTTATCCGATGCGCGGTTTAAGTTCCTGAAATCCACACACAGTCTGATTTCTCCTGACTTCTTTCTGACCAGTACCAGATTTGATACCCACTCAGAGTGTCTGACTTTAAAAATGATTCTGGCATCCAACAATTTCTTTACCTCACTCTGAATCAGTGGTTCCAGTTTTGGATGCATTTTCCTCAAGGCCTGCTGATATGGCTTGACTCCCACCTTTATGGGAACAACGTGTTTGATGATGCTGGTATCGTATGTCTTTAACTCTTGGTACGTCCAGGCAAAGACGTCTTTGTATTGTTTAAATAGGCTGATGAACTTGTCTCTCTCCGTCGGCAAACAACATTTGCCGAGATTCACGAACTTAGGTGCCGTTTCAGTCCCCAAATTTATCAGCTCGAACTGTAGCGTTGAGCTGTGAGTCTTCACGTTGGGGGGTCTCCTAAACTTTTCATTCAAGTCAAACATGTTTTCTAACGTTCGGACCCCTTTAGGGATGAAATTATCAAATTTCATCTCGGCCTGGTGTTCTTCATCATCAATAATCGCTCCTTTGAATACCTCGTCATTTGTTAAACATTCTATAATTTGCTGGTCGTCATCGAATACACGCAGGTTGGTAATCATATCTGGTACTGAAGGCCTGAAAAGCAATTCAACAGTACATCGATTATTTGAGGGTACAAGCCTAGCGGCTGAAGTAGCTAATAAGTCAGCTGCTGCGTTTTTAATTCTTGGGATTGAAATAATGTTGAATGCATTAAAACACTTAAGAAGGTCCCATACCTCATTCTGGTAAGCTTTTAAGTGAGGAGAAACGCAGTGGATTTGATTCCGGATTTGTTTCACAACAATTTCAGAATCCCCAAAAACTTTTAAATTACTTACTTTAAAGTCAATTGCTTTCTTGAGTCCCTGCACCAGTGCTTCGTATTATTAGTACATTCAAACTCTAATCTACATGAAAGGAAATGTTTATTCTTCTGTGGGTCAATTAGGACACAGCCGGCCCCTAACCCTTCCAATGTCTTAGAGCCATCGAAAAATAAAGTCCAAAAATCATTACCTACTGAAAATGAATCTACTCCTACTGCTAAGTCTACTATTTTACAATCAATCTCGCCAGCTTGCGAGAATCGAAGGAGATCAGGCTGGGTATCAGATGGGTTGCCGGCTTCTTCCGCTTGATAATTCCCTGGTTCCAACTCAAGAAAATAATTTCCCAATATAGAATCCACAGGTATATTCTTCTCATTCAGTTGGGTAACATTGTACTTCATGTGGGGTTCTCTTAGAATCTTGATCTGGTTTGGACTCCCCTTGTATGGCAACCACAGGTGTGACCAATCTGAAGCGAAATATCCATTTAATTTGGCTGACCACTCCCTACTCAGGACCAGACCGTAAGCGTCTGGTATATCAGCTACTATGATGTTAATAACTTGGCATACTTTGTCATTGGAAGCCAGACGGATTAGGATGTCTTTCATTTCACCAATTACTTTAACGTTTGTCCTATCCAACTGAACCACCTTCCACGTGGTCGGATTTGGATGCCCATTTATCTTCTTACATACTGATATGGGCATGACATTAATGGACGCCCCCGAATCTACCAGACAATTGTGCACGTTATGATTAAAAATTTCAAACGTTAGGAGGAAAGGTAAATGTTTAGCTTTAGACTCACCTCCAACGCTGGTTTCTCCAATTTCTTCTTCGTCCTGAGGTTGATTGTCAGTGGGAAGCTTGTCATCTGATGCTTCAAGCGCTTTCAACAATCTCTCTTTTTGATGTGGCACTTTGCACATTTCAAATAATGGAACATTTGCTTTCACCTTTTTTAAATCCTCCACAATGTCATAATTCATCGGCTGTCCAATTGGATGTGGTTTGCCAGTATTTCCTTCACTTGGCTTGGTTGTTGTATCATCCTGTCTAGGACTTTGGCTGGTAATCGTGAATTCTGGAATCTTATCAGCCAAAGCTTTATTTTGAAACTTCTTCCTAACATTTCTCTGCAGCCTTCTGATCTTTGGAAGAATAAGACTGTCGTCCTTAACCATTCCTTGGCTTCTTGTGGCCACGTTAGTCTCCAGAACGCCATGGTATCTCTGAGTGTTTCCTTCTTCAGCATCAAATAATGAGACCGAATTCCATAATGCCAAGGTCTCCTTTTCCTGATCTTCATTAGACGTAGAGGCAAAATTTTATTTTCTTTCTTCATCTCCCTCTTCTGCTAACCTAGAATCCAGCAGTTGATTCATCACTAGCGTCATAGAGTTTATCCACTGTGGACAATTATTTTCAGAGTGCGGATGTTGGTGGAAAGTGCAGAAATTATCCATGCCGACCTCTGTTAGATTCATGGACACAGCATTGTGAGGAGGAGGATTAGAATGATCCTTATCTTCTCTCTTCTTATAATACGGCTTATAAAACCTTTGTGCCTCCTTTTCTTTTTCCATATCTATGATCTTGTTGGAAAGCTTCTGCATCATCTTAGCCATATTTTCCAGATCTGGCGACTTTTCTTCCTTAGGCTTAGCGAACAATAAGGTTTTTCTCCCCACGCCTTTCTCTCCTGATTGTTCTGGATAATCTTCAATACTTTCTCTTTCCGCTTCCACCACTTCTGCCTCTTCATAGGTCTCTGCCAGAGTAGGCTTGGCCCTACCTTTCGCAAACATGGCCAAATCCGGACCCAAAGCTGATGTATAGTACTCAATCAGTACTTTGTCTGAAGGCTTATTTGTTTCAGAGAAGTTCTTAAGATATGCTGCAAATCTTTGTGTGAAACTGTGCACTTTTTCCTTTTTCTCTTTCTTCAATGCACACAGTCCTTTCATAAGGGCAGCATGAGTCTTTTGGGTCACATACTTACTTCTAAAAATCCTCTCAAAGGTGTTCCAGTCCGGAATCAAGTTAGCAGGCAACCCAAAATACCATGAAGCTGCAGCTCCTTTAAGTGTATGCGGGAAAAGTCGACATACTACATATTCATGCTCCCTAGCCCTTAAACCCTCTATTGCCAAGTAGAAACTCTGTAGATGATCATCCACTAGGATCTTCTCATTGGGGTCAAATTTAGGCAGCAATTTTTCGAAGGATTGGGGTAAGTCATGTAATGGAGGTGTTAGATTTAGAGGTGATCTAGCTCTCCATGCAGGTGCTGGATTTGGTGGGTTGGGGGGTTGGTTTGCATTTACGCCAGCCATGAGTCGGGGTGGAGAGTGAGGGGGTGAACCAACAGGAGTATGAGCAGGAGAACTGTAAGGGGTATCTGGGCCTTCTTGGTTCAAAGGTAATTCAACCTCCTGCAGAGCAGTTTCTACAAGTTCTTCCCAGTCTCCAACCAACACTGAATCTTCTGCTATAGGACGGTCTTTCTTCTTGTATTCTCTTCTAGGTAAGTCAGGGATAATTGGCAACCCTCCAAGCTTCTTTACATATGCCCGGGTGTGCCTTCTTAGGTTGTTAATCACTTCGTTACCAACAGCGTATAGATGTTCTCTTTTTTCTTCCGGGGTTGGATTATGGAACCCACTTCTTTCGGAACTGTCACCTGTGGAAAATTCTCGGGAAAACGGGTTTCCTCGGCCAGCCATGCACTGGCGGCCCTCCTTCTAGTGCCAAAACTGTTGATGCCTGGAAAATCGCAGGCGACAACAGTAAGGGATTCTCCCCAATCAACGTTCCCAACTAGCCCGTTGACCGTTTGGTATAGGGAATCCGTCCAGATTGCGGTCCGGCTACCGTAGGTCAAGCAACAAACAAAGGGTTTACCGGTTGTGGCCCGGTCCACCGAGTTTTTTGCATTTTGACTTAAATTATGAAATGCAGGTGCCTAACTAACAATGCAGGGTGATAAAATGCAGGGAGCAGTCACAATGTGATGCGCAGGTTCTTACCTCTCGTCTTAAGGCTCACAAACATTCAAATCACATGCGACAAGAAAATAAACTACCTATCTAAACTATCCCTATGGAGCAGAATTAGCATTTATTGGCGAGTAATACATTTTGTACGTGCATAATGAAGAATTACAGACAGTTGATACTTCATTCAAGACACATGAACAATTACAGGTATTTAAACAACCAGATAGCTAATCGTTTTATGAACATCACTTATTACTCACAGTGGAAGAAATCCTGAAGATACTGAAGAACATTTAACAAGAACATAGGTTCAGGAAATTAAACACTCTTACAGTAAATGAAACATAGCTGAAAACGAAATAGTTCCTCTTCAACATTATTCATTGAGTCGCATTGATACATTCCACATTTCACTCTCTCCAACAGGCAAAATTGCAGTTTCCTTTGCAAAACGAAGTAGTTCCTTTCACAAGTAAACATTACAAAATTTTCCAGGGAAAAAGCCCCTGTTCAGTTCCACTTTCCAATATTTAAACTACAATTACAGAGCGTTTCGTTTTCCTCAGACGCATGGTCTTCTAGTTTCTCAAACGCTTCACATTCCTATATCTTGTCTGTATGCAATCATGAGCTCCTTAGTAACTGATCAGTTTTGGGTTCGCGCCTTTACGGCTCCGGATTTCGTCCTCCACTTCCCTGGTTTCAGTCACCCTTCCGCCGAACGGGTCCGTCTTTCTCTGCACCCCGGTAGATTGACCGCTTTCTTCGAAACTGCCTGCCATCAATCGACAAGCATCATTCAAAATAGCAAATATTAACAATCAGAAAACGACTATTCCACAAGGAAATGGCAAGGCACACCTCCTGTGGGTTTGACAAACCTAGCCTACGATGGCCAACAGTAAACTCACTGGCAGGAAAACTTAAAGTCGGCAATCGGAAAGAAATAAGATCGGAGGCCACAGGGTTTTCCCAGCCGCAACGTCGGGCGAGGCATAAGTTGTGAACAAGCGAAACGCGGGCAAGAGGAGCTTTAAGTCGGAAGTCGGACGGTTTTCCGTTTCGGGGGTGGAAACACTTTTCCCGCTGCAACGACGGAAAGGTAGAGGCTTCAGGCACGCGACGAAAAGGCGGGAAAAGTAAATCGAAAATCGGACGGCTTTGACATCGGACGAATAAACGATTTCGGAGCCGCAACGGCGGAGGGCCTGTAACTTCACAGCTTCCGATCTAATCATAAAATTTACACCCGATCACAGAAAAACTAAGTGTTGAAGAGCTCAACATAGCAGCGGCCAGACTAAAATATCTCAGAGACAACGGTTTACTTAAAAGGCAACTGATCTGACTAAACTCTGGCTATCAAAACCACATTCACCTTGACGATCTACAATAAAATATTAACACAAACGTGCTCTGGAGAGACAAGCTGCGAATCAATCATTAGAATCGACCAAAGCTATGGCCAGACCAGACCTTCATGGATCACACGAAATCAACAACTCTAAGTGATAAGGAGGGGCCCCAAAATTTAAGAAATTAGGGGAAGAAAAGTTGCAGCTGCAACAGTCAGATAACCCCTCTACCTCAACCATCTTATATACTTTGTGTAATGGAGAAACGTGGCCTACCTGGTCCTTTGACAAGTGGGCTGATGGGGTTTGTCCTAACTAGCCTCTTCCTGCATAGTCCTGCTCTCACTATCCAATGGACAGAATCATACGAATAACCTAAATTCATGTGCACGCATTTCTTATATTATTCTTCTCTAATAAATAGCTTGCGCCTTCTTTGGCGAGAACGACTCTCATCTGTTCATACAACCCTTCTTCAACTTGGACCGTCGATCTTGCTTCGGTTTACTCCATCGGTCTTTTCCTTTGTTATACCACACTCCTTATTTTCCATGCAACTTTCCTTAGCAGAATACACCTCCACTGTCAATCTTAACCGTATCTTCATCGTGGTCGTCGGATTGCGTATATGCCAGATATTGGCCTTCCCTTCCAAATCTCATATGGAGTCGTGTTGCTTCCAGTTCTAATTTGTTTTCTATTTAAGATGTGAATAGCAGTGTGAATAGCTTGTGTCCAGAAAATATCAGATAATTTGGAGTCATTCAACATGGTCCTAGCCATCGCTTGTATTGTTCTATTGTTTTTTTTTGCTACTCCATTTTGTTCTGGGGTTCTTACAGCTAAAAATGTCTTCTAATTCCATGTCTTTCGCAGAAATCTTTGAATTCATTTGAGGCATACTCACTTCTATTATTTGATCTCATACATTTGATATTTCGATCGGTTTCATTTTAAACTACTTCCTTGAAAATTTTAAAACATCTCAATGTTTCTAACTTTTTCTTAAGGAAGAATACCTGCCATTCTACTATAATCATCTATGAAGAGAAGAAAGTATAGTTTACCATTGATATCTTTGGCTCTCATGGGTCCACATAGGTGAGTATGAACTAATTCCATAGGTTTTGTCATGGAATACTCCTTTGTTTTAAAGCTCACTCTTGTTTTCTTTCCATGTAAGCAATGTTTGCAGATAGACTGTATAAGCTTAGTGATCCTTGGGATATATGCCACAATTTGTTCTTTACTAATTTTGATCAAGTTGTCGAAGTTTATATGACCCATTCATCTATACCAAAGCAAACTTTCTTCTATATTCCCTATGTATCATTTTCTTCTTTTTCATCTAATATATAGACATTGTTTGAGGTTCTGGACATTGTTTCCACCGGTATGTTTGTATCCTTGCTTCTTATTTTACACTTCTTTGAATCAAAGATGAGTGTATGTCCTTGCTCACACATTTGACTCACGCTAAGGAGATTATGTTTCATGGTTTCAACTACTAAAACATTTTCTGCCTTGGTTCTCTTGTTTCCAATACTGACCATGCCTTTTCCAATAATTTCGGTAGATCCATTGTCTCCAAAATAGACATTTCCTCCCTTTTCTTCTCTAAGCTTCAGGATTTTTTCTTTATTTCTTCTCTTGTGCTTGGAACATCCACAATCAACACACCATTGCCCCCTTTCAACACCAAGTTGCATCCGTCTTGAGATAGTGATGATTAATTTGTACAGTCCTCTGTTTCATGTCCATGATTGCCACATTTTTTACATTCATTGTTTGTACTTAATGCACCAAAGAAATTAAGATTTTCTTTCAGATTTTTTGTCGATATATCAATGTAATCCTTCTTGCAATTTTATTTAAATTGGAATCTATCATTCTCGACATTATCCTTCATACGTGCTTTACAACTTATATCTTTATGACCAAAATTGTTACAAAAATAACATTTTCCTATGAAAAGAGTATATTATTACTTGTAAAATGAGTGCTTCCTGCTTGAGGATGGCTAGTCCTTTGATATAAAGGTGTCTTCTCCTTGAAATTTTTCCCTGATTTCGAAGTATACCTTGATTACATTTGCAAAAATCCTTTCTCTTGAATCAAAGGTTCATCTCGGTGGCTTTGAGTCTTTGTAACCCACTCCCGTCTTTTCAAATGGTTGTCTTTGATTTCTGATGATTTCATTTAGATTCTCCGTGTTATAGCTGAATTTTTATTGAATATCTAAGTGGTAATTTGCATTATATAGTTCTCATTTCAAGAGAGTGATTTCACTTTCCAGTTTCTCGCACTTTTCTTCATTTTTCTTCAACTATTCAATCCTGTCCAATCCCAATCTTCTTGTTTCCTTTAGTTGTTCCCTCAAAGAATTATTCATTTTTCTTGATTTTTCTAATTCTTCTAGGGTACTTATCAGTTCTCCTTCAAATTCTACTTCAGTCAATTTTTTGTCTCCCGATTCTTCTATGTTTAAGACATTCTCAGTTGTCATAAGAAGGAATTCTGGTTTGTCCATTTTTCCGCCGAAATTCATCTTCCAATGCTCAAGTTATTAAAGACACTCACTTTGATACAATTGTTGTATATATTATATACTAATAGGGGGCATGAATCAGTATATTTCACAATTGATTAGTATTACACCATTAAAAAAATTTCTATAGAAATAACAGTGGACACATTTGCACACAAAATCTGTAAAGTAATGTGTGTGTGTGGATTACATCAGAGGAAGGCACAATCTTCAATCGTGAGCACCAAATCACTCAGGCGCCAACCTAATGTGCAAGTATTAACATGTTTATTATAGGCATTGACTTGTAAATATTTATATCTGCACAAGCACCAACTTGTTGAACTTCAAGAACCAATTTAAATAGATATTTGTCCCTTTTGCGCAAGCTCCAACTCACAGTATTCAAGCACCAACCCGTTGAAGACTGATATTTTCATTTTTTTAGTTGTAACTGAATGGAAGCACCGAATCCTAATTATATTTACTAGCACTGATTATAAGGAGTATGCAAACCCTTGATTGTTTTACTAGCTCCAACTAGAAGGAAGTTGTCACTCCCTGATTGTCTTACCAGCTTCAACTGGAATGAAGTCGTGACTTCCTAATTTTTTTAATAGCTTCAATTGGAAGGAAGCTATGACTCCTTGATTGTTTTACCAGTCCCAACTAGAAGGAAGCTATGACTCCCTCTCCTTGCCCCTTCCTACCCCCCTGATGAGTTTTACCAACACCATTTGGAAGGAAGTTACAACTCCCTTTCCTTTCCCCTTCCCGCCTCCTTGAAGTATCAAATGAAAACTAAAATCAACAATTACCTTTTCTATGATGTTTATCTTTCTGATCTACAATTGTTGTAGATTCTCTTATTTGCGCCTTAACCTTATTTTATCTACGTCACAACAATTTGCGATATGTGACAATGTTTTCTTACGAATCCTGCAATTTATAATATCTAAATATCTACGATTCTGCAACTTTTTCACTCCTATGATTGTGAAATATGCATCATTTATTGAGTAAAACCCTCACACATCATGATTCTGGGTATCCTTCTACTTTGCGCTCTTCTTTCTTTTCATATTCTATTGATCTGTGCAATTTAGCTTTGATATATAAACTTTTTCTGCGATTAAAGAATCATTAATACCCGAAGAATTAGAAGCTTGTCCAAATATATTATGTTCAAGTCTTCGCTCCACACACTTACAATAATGCTCCCATCTCTTTCTTATTTATACTCTTTCTATTTCAAGAGATGTGTCCACAAGTTGGGATTCCATGATTCCCAACTTGCTTACTTCTTGGTCAAGTTATCCACCGTGTTTTATATTGCGTCGACATACACCCTTTGTTGATTCATCCTAGTGAGATTTTGTGCACTTACGCCCATTGAATGGTGGTATATACGCACTTATGCCCCATGCCTTTGTGGGATTTGCGCACTTATTGTCCTTCCACTTTTCTTCTTTATGTATTTCTTCAAAATGAAATTATACGGAGAGAATATTGTCTTGATGAATTCATACACTTTATTTCTTCTTGCTTCGTCTCATGTGTTTGACATCAAACTCTCAACAACACAAAGGTTCAACAATGTTCATTCTTTGACATTTTATCAAGCTTGTTTATTCATTCTTTGACATATTTTTCTTTTGTCATCAAACCTTGTTGGTTCATCCTTTGACATCTTTCCCAAACCTCTTTGGTTCGTCCTTTGACATCAACGACAACACAAAGTTTCAACAGTCTAATGGAACTAACGGTTCATCAATCCAAGTCTTGGTCATCAAGTTATGATGAGTTTGAACATGCTTCCTATTTTTATTCAAGGATACTCGATGAATTTCAACCAAAGGCATAAAATCCAATATGAGTAGCATAATTGAGTGTCGTAACCTCCTGCAAGTTTGCTTAGGAAAGGATAAGAAAACCACACTATCAACATACTCTATTGGCACAATATTAAAAATTTTACCCTTTGATGACATTAAGTGACACTTGCCAAATTTTAACCTAAGGGCATAAATTCCAATCCAAGTACAATGTCATAACCTCATACAAATTTGTTTGAGCAAGGCCTATATGACCACAATTCCCACATGCTACGTTGGACCGACATTCAAAAATGTACCCTCTAATGAAACAATTACGTTGCATATTACTCAGCAAAACCCTCGTTATGAAATGGTAGAAGTGAACAAAATTTGTGCCATGGAATTACACGAGAGGGGTGTCCTCAGATGTATTATTATCTCAGGATTATTAGAATAATTTAACTATCCTAGACCATATTATATGCTTTATTAGCATCCTAGGTGTTTAGATTATGTTAGTTAGACTCCCTAGTGCATACTTGACCATCATGTGATAGTTGTCCACCATAGTGTGCCCTCTTTCTGCTTTAAAATACGCATTTAAAGGCCAAAGCGTTTGCATATTTATTTATTATGAGCTTTAACATATTTTTATTGCTTTTGTCCTTTACTTAGGATTAGCAAGTTGCACTTGGATGAACTAGGCAAGTATGTGACTTGTTTCCTTAACAGCTTCCATTATTTTCTCCTGAAAATCCATCCTTACCTTGCTTTATGGTCACTCATGGCACACTAAGGCCTACTTAGTCAATTCGTGACCTATATCCTTGATTTGGGATGGATAGTTTCCATATGGGGGGATTTTTACCTATTCTAATCATGCCACATGTGACTAATTCGAATGCTTCCTAAAGCTTATGAGTTTTACTCTTTGTAATATATTTGTATTGATAACACATTAACATTTATATGATGAATGTATATTATTACATCATTTTTTTCTCTGATGATTATACCACATCTTCTTGTCAATTTTCTACATTCTTTGTGAATTTAATGAAGCTTAATTTAGTGAGTAATATCAAGACTATGGACATGTGTTGTATCAAGTCTAGACTTATGTTGTATCAAGTCAATGATTTGTCATAGACGATACCCTATGATAATGGATCTTCAATTGTTGAGATGATCCTGTGTTGTATCAAGATTGAAGTCTTGTGTTGTATCAAGATTGTGGACTTCCATTTGTTGAGGTGGTTATACTATGTGATATATTGCTAGTCATGGTGACTGAGTGTTATAAGTCTCCTTTAGGGATTAGCTATCCCTAGAGTGAATTACTTTAGCATATGATTATATGGCTTGGTGTAATATATATTGTTGGGATTATTATTAATCCTCCCTTTTCCCACATAATCTATTTTCTCTATTTTACTAACTTAGGAGGTCATCATCACTTCACCGGTGTATGGGGGACAGAAATAGGAGCCACCTATCACTTATTGTGCCTTCATGCATGAGTTTAGGTGTCCTAGAGACCAATCCATAGAATTTAGGAACCCACTCTGAGTGCCACCGTTAGTCTCCTTCAATGGACCTTGGTAGGTAATCAGTTATGTTCAATTATGCTCTAGTCACCATCAGTTAGATCACAACCAATTAGTCTTGACCCAGTTTGCATGATTTTAGGGAGTGTGTGTGCCTTTGTTCACCTACCCTCATCAGTTAACTGATTGTAGACTGATTTAGGTATCCGAAGTTGCACTAGTGAGCTCTAGTGTTTATTTTTCTCACACCGAGTTAGCGCATGAGTCAGTTTGAGTTGGTGAATTTGAATCCACCCAAGGGTATTCAATTTTTTCCTATTGCATACCTATTGTATTACAGACACATTAATGATAATTAATGTAATGATATTCTGACCAATTCTTGTCTGATTTGTGTGAAATTTCTGTTATGAATCCATTCATCGGGTTTACATTGAATTGTTGATTCTACTGCATCTTCTTTTCAGATTGTTTTCATTTAGGATTGAAGATCCATGGTTCAGTAAATTTAACATATATGATCATCAATATGTATGGAATAACTCTTTTGAGTATGATATGTTAATATGGATAAATAATACCCATATGGACCATGCATCAATTATTTAATGATAATTAGAAAAAGCATAGAGAAAGAGAATGTGAATTGCCCATGCAAATGTCTAAGTATACTCAAGTTATAAAGCTTCGGTAAAATATTAATGCCTCAATCAATGCCTCATTCAAAGCATCAATTGAACTATTAATGAATGTAATCATTTAAGTAAAGAAGAGATTAATGTTAATCAATTAGTCTGCATCAGTTAACTAAATACATCCATGCAAAAGTTAATAATAGAAATTGTGCATAGATGGCACTAAGAGTGAAGCACCGATGACACTTAAGTTAGCATGTTAACTAAGTGATAAAGAGTGAGTTAAATTTAACATTTAGTTCAAGTCAGTTAGCATTCATTTCAAGTAAGTAAACATTCAGTTCCAGTCATCTAACATTCAATTCAAGTCAGTTATCATTCAATTCAACTTAGTTAACATTTAGTTCAAGTAAAGTTAACATTTGGTTCAAGTCAATTAACATTCAGTTCAAGTAAGTTATCAATACAAGTCAGTTAACATTAAGTTCAATTAAGTTAACATTAGACTCAATTCAATTAACACTCAGTTCAATTCAATTAACATTTAGTTCAAGTCAGTTCACTTTCAGTTCGAGACAGTGAACATTCAGTTAAATCTAATTAAGAAAAGTAAGGGCATTAATGTTTGTATGGAAGGAGTTATAGTTAGCTCCTCCTTGTGAATGTGCGATGTGGTTCCCTCAGTGTGTTTATTGAGCCTCCTATGCGCTACCTTCTGCATGCTAGGGTTTTTTACTTGTTATTAATATACTAGGCATATGGAAAGTTCAGTACAGTTGCATACAATTGTTTTTGCAGGGTTACATTGGATCTATCTTCTCTATTGTTGTGGTGATATCTCTTATCGAGCAATCTACTTATGTGTTGTAAACCATTCTATGCAAATATATGTATCATACTCAAAGAAATGTTGGGTTTTTCATCCTCCATGTTTGGAGGGTTTTCCTAGGGTATATCTTGTATCTCATGGTTGATTGATCTATATGGCTGATTTATAGAGTTGATTTATGTGGCTGATATATTTGTGAGATTTGCATGTGGTTGATTTATTTGTGAGATTCATATGTGGCTGATATAAAGATTCACATGTGGTTGGTTTATGAAATTCATAAGTGCTGAAATTGTTTGATAAAAGTTTTAAAGTTCAAGCATATTCGATTTTACTCAAAACATCAACATGGCATCAGAACATAGGACGTGCAAGAGCTTAGTATTTTTGTGCAGCAAGTTAAGCCTACATAGATCTTGAAGTGTTGAGAAATATATTGCATCCATGACATCAATCTTCGTTCAACCAGAAGACCAACTTGAAGGCACATCAAACTTCAACACATGGAAAGAAAGATTATTGAATATTATTGAAGAGCATAACCTTGATGGTTATGTATCCACAGTGGTAGAGTATCCTACCATCAATGAAGGGTGAATCAACTTCAAGAAGAATCAAGCAAAGTCCAAGCATATCATCTTTGATTCGGTTAAGGACAATCTCATGTTCATGATCATTATGTTGAACATTGCAAGGGATTGGATTGATACACTCACCAATATTTTCGAGAAAAAAGAATCAAGTCAAGAAGAGGGGTGCATTCAAAGCGAGGTTCTATGCACTAAATAGGAGAATCTTGTCCTCACAGAAAGAATGAAGAAAGGGAGAAATCCTTTAACTTCCATTCAAGTGAATAAAGGACTCTGGTATTATATGCAAGGGTGTACTAGAGATCAAGATGGAGCCAACACAAATCAATAAAAGATAAGTGCTTTATATTTTGGTTGTTATATGTTGTTATAAATCAGATTTAAATGTTTTTTAATATGTTTCATGACTAGCATGTAGAGATCTGTACTCCTGTACTTTGGAATTGTGTTGAGCGTATACATTATTGTTCGTCTTTTATTAGCATATTGTCAATCTCATGAGTCCATATTATGTGATATGATATATGAATGATATAAGACTTATGTAGGACTAATATATATTTATATAGGATTGATATAAAGCTAAAATTTCCTTCATAAGACATGATATAGAGGGTTGCATGCTTGCTTCATGAGCTATGAACATCAGACTGCATGATTGGTCATAATGTAACAGATAGAGGGCTTCATGCTTGCTTCATGAGATATGAATATGGGGATTCATATTTCCTTCATAAAATATGAATGTTTGAATTGATATAGGATTGGTATAGGGTTTCAAAACATCACATAAGATATTAATGGGTTATGTCAAAACATTGATTTAGTTTATGTACATAACTGTGTGAACCATTATCAGTATGTTAAAAGTTTTCATGTGATTACATTTCTTGCTTATCTAATGTTAATCATTTGAATATTTTTTCTTGTAGGGAAAAACATATGCCCTTACCTATAAGAAGAGAATGACATGCAGTCATTCGGATGGTTGATCCTGAAAAAGAGAAAACCGAGAGGGTTCCTATGTCTCTTAGGAAGAAGATAGAATAACGGCCATAATTTTATTCGGAGAAATGTAAAAACTCTTGAAGGTGATGTATTTATCTTGATTATATTCGCATATGTGTTAGATATAGAGGAGTATGAGTCTCCATGATGGAGGACTCAAATTTATGGTTCTCACATCCTAGATTTTGAGAGGGAGAAGCTAGATTTGCTAGCTCCGAAACCTAACCAAAAAAAAACAGAACCGGTTAAATTAACCTCCTGCTATGTAGAAACCATGTATAGTACTCATATTCAAAAGGAATCTATATGTAGGAATCTTGGATGACTCTTAAGTTATACTTATGATATATTTTATTAATCTTCATGATTAATTTCTTAGGTTCTAGACCAGGTATTTGGCCCAAAAAAAAAAAAAGCAGAACCGGTTAAATTAACCTCCTGCTATGTAGAAACTATGTATAGTACTCATATTCAAAAGGAATCTATATGTGGGAATCTTGGATGACTCTTAAGTTATACTTATGATATATTTTATTAATCTTCATGATTAATTTCCTAGATTCTAGACCAGGTATTTAGCCTCCACTTGCAATTCTGGTCAACACTTTCCATTTTTACACCCAGGAGTGCCTTACACGGATTCTAGATAAGATTCTGCCAACTATACAGACTGATCATATTAGTATTTTTGCATTTCCTACCTTTCATAGTTTTAGATTGTTTTTTGTAGTTTTAAAGTGGAAAGGGTAAAATCTAGTCACATGGAAACTGCCTATATTTTCCCCAAGTCATCCTCGATCCTTCAATATCCTTTTTGACATGATTTAGTTGACTTTCCATCACTCATTAGCTATCCTATCTTACCTATCTAATCTGTGACCTCCTTGACTAGATTGGAAAGTTCTTTATACACCCAAGGGGTTTTTCTGGTTTTAGTAAGCCTGCCTTATGAGTTGGTCTGAGTTGTCTTCTTTGGAAATTCTATTTTCCTTTATAAGGACGCATTACCTATGTAATAATATCACTCATGAATCAATCAATTATTCATTGATCATTCTTCATGAGTGTTCATTGTTCTTCTTCTCTCTTTATGCTAATTCTCTGTGAGGTTAATTGTGTGCCTATATCCTTAGCTTGTTTATGGAATTCTTGTTGCCATTAAGGCTTTAGAATTCTGACATGGTATCAGAGCTATGAGAGCTCATTAATTAATCCTTCTTTTTCATATTTGTAGGTTTATTTTGTAGGTACAACTTCAATATGGATTCGAGAGTATCAATTCTTCTTCTTGCTCCATTCACAAACTATTCAGAGTGGAAATTAAAGATGATTGCATATCTAAAGAGAAAAAATCTCTATGAGATATCTACTGGAGTTGGTGAAGAGTCTTATGAAGAGCTAAATGACTAGTTGAATTATCGTGATAGAGATTTTGGAGCTATATGTCTAGTTATTTCTCCAAGAAAGCGCTACCTTATTGATTCTGCTAAACGCCCAAAGGATCTCTAGAAAAAATTGGTGTACAAATAATAGATCAATGTATGAGCAATGATTCTAAGAATAAGCACAGGAAATAGATTTTGATACTAATAATTCTCACAAGCATACACAGGAAAAATAGAGAGAAGAAAAGAGACTGAATCACATGAATGAAGAGATGAATATTGGTGTGTATCCTTCCATTGAATAATGATGAATAATAGTGTACATAAATAGTACATCCCTCATAGGAAAATCGAATTGTATGGAAACATTTCATAAAGCTCAAAAAGGCTGACTTACCAAAATATAGCAAACCCCCATAGGTGGCTAAAGGACTTCCCAAATCTATCAAGGACCTCACGAGTTGGAAAAAGCATGAGTGAGTTGTCAAGGAGGTGGAAAAAAACATGCTAATCCTAGAAAATGGAGAAAAACTAATGGAGGATGGGTTGGAAACAAAAGCTGCCAGTTTCCTAGTTGACTAGCTTTTATCTTATCCATAGAAAAGCAAAATAAAGCAGAATAAAGAAGAATATGTTGTAAAGTCCTGTATACTAATTTTGGATGGTCAAAAGGTGGTCAAGATCAACCCAGAATTAGAAATAAATCATTCCTAGGATATAGATGGCATGTATTGACTTTAAGGTGCAAGTGGATGCCAACTAATTAAGCTAGTGGGTGAATAATTAATCAAATAATGATTAATTATTTTATCCTAAGTTATGAGTAGGTTTAATATATTCCAACACCCCCCTATAAGTCTGACTTTATGATGGTATGAAAAAAATATAGATGCATATAGGGCACAGCAACAGGGCTATGGTCACCCTTTAACAATTATTATGTCCAAAAAAGTGAGGAAAGAGGCAAAACCACATGGGGAAAATCCTCCCTCAAGATAGGACAAGGCACAAAATTTGAAATATGTCTTCAACATATCTTCATCTTCTCTTTAATTAGCCGACTGAACTGCTTCTAGATGGACTTGATGAAGAAAACATGAACTCCATGATCATGTGCTGGAGTGTAGAACCTGCAAGAAGGAAGAGGAGAGACTCCTTGTATCTCATCAATTGATGAAGTATGAGCATTATCTAAATGCTTCTTTCTGCTGTCAAACTCTGATCTACAAACATAATCTGAAATGGAAAAGAGATCTGTGCATACTCCTTCCCAAAGAGTACAAAAATTAAGACAATTTATTTCACACCCAATACCCTGAATAGTTGCAAAATTGTGATGTGAATCACATGTCAATCTTCCAATCTGATGTAGCACCTGTATAGAATTGATATGAGGCTGATAAAACTCTGATATATCATAAATATTAGCATATGGAACAGCAAGGACAAAGGCTTCAGTGGCTCCATGAGGATATAGGGCTAGACTAGGAAAATTATGAGCAACAAGGGAAAACTGATAGGTGAAAAAATTTGAATGATGGATGGGCATAAGATCTGAACCATAAGTGTTTAAAATAGATCCAAACATGTTTAATATCAGTCCAAATATTACTAAGGACATGCATAACCAGCCATTGAAAGATAGGAAAGACTTCAAACCATGTAAGATAAATATCATTGCATAAGAGACCAATGAGGAATCAACTAGTGAACTTGGGATTTGTATAGTCTTAGGATTATTCATAGGTATGGTAGATGATATGGATAGTGGTATGATATGTGTATCAACCTGCAAATATGCTCCTAAATCAGAATCCAAAGGATCACATATAAGCATATCAATAGACTCATGGGAATACACTGGTAATGAATCCTCTATATGAAAGGAGGAAATAAGGAGATGTTCAAAATCTTCAAGAAGGTTCTGAGTATTGATGCCAAGAACAGAGGAGGAGATGTTGAAGCACATGAGATCAATTAAGGTAAGTGGTATGACACAAATAAGGCTTGATTTGGCTAAGAAAACATCCTGGAAATCACTAGGTTGCGCACCATCAATGAGAGAGGTATGCACAAGGTGTAAAGAATTTGGCACATAGATCTCAGAATCTAAGATAGGAGATTTATAGAGCAATGAATGGGTTATAGGATCATAATCAACATCAATATCAGTAGCAGCTCCATATTTTACTTATTTTTCATCATTAGTATCACAAGAAGAAAAATCACCTTCAAGAGACACAAAAAAAGATGGCTCTTCAATATTTGCTTCTTCATTGAAGGAGGAAGCATTCGAATCAAAGAGGGAAGCAACAACATGAACTGTATGAGAAAATTCTTCATCATGATCAACTTCAATAGAGAATGTAGAGGTCAAGAAATCTTGAGAGAGAGAACAAGAGGATATGCTAGGTTCGCTCCATGTTTCATCTTCAATTTCCTGCAAACCAAAAGCTTTGTCCAAAAATTTTCAAAGCTCAAATGGATACTCAATAGAATCTATGAGATGATATATATTTGGAGACATTCCAAAACACATAATTCCATAAGTTCTATCACAATTATTTATCCAATCAATCTTCTCTTCATAAGACTCAGGTTCGCTCAATGCACCAATGGAGACATCAAAGAGACATTGCCTCTTCAAGTATGCAATCATATTTGGCTTCCAATCAGCATAGTTGAAAGGAGATAGTAGAGAAACTTTTGAATCCATATTGAAGTTGTTGATATGCTCTAGGAGATACTCTCTGCAACCTGCAAAAACAAACTAGGAGAAAATCTTGTAAGCTAGACAAGCTCTTCTTCAGAGAGGAATAGGAGATTGGAAGCACTCCTCAACTCTGTAGAACTTGATCAACCTTGCTGCTTTGATGCCATGTAGAAGATGGCAAGGTTGTGCTCCCTGTAGCTCTGATACCATGTAGAAATAATAGATCAATGCTATGAGCAATGATGCTAAGAATAAGCACAGGAAATAGATCTTGCTACTAAGAATTCTCACAAGCATACACTGGAAAAATAGAGAGTTGAAAAAGAGACTAAATCACATGAATGAAGAGATGAATATTGGTGTGTATCCTTCCATTGAATAATGATGAATAATAGTGTACATAAATAGTACATCCCTCATAGGAAAATCAAATTGCATGGAAACAACTCATAAAGCTCAAAAATGCTGACTTACCAAAATATAGCAAACTCCCATAGGTGGTTAAAGCACTTCCCAAATCTATCAAGGACCTCACAAGTTGGAAAAAGCATGAGTGAGTTGTCAAGGAGATAGAAAAAAACATGTTAATCCTAGAAAATAGAAAAAAACTAATGGAGGATGGGTTGGAAACAAAAGCTGCCAGTTTCCTAGTTGACTAGCTTTTATCTTATCCATAGAAAAGCAAGAAAAACATAATAAAGCAGAATCTGCTGTAAAGTCCTGTATACTAATTCTGGATGGTCAAAAGGTGGTCAATATCAACCCATAATTAGAAATAAATCATTCCTAGAATATAGATGGCATGTATTGACTTTAAGGTACTGCAAGTGGATGCCAACTAATTAAGCTAGTGGGTGAATAATTAATCAAATAATGATTAATTATTTTATCCTAAGTTATGAGTGGGTTTAATATATTCCAACAATTGGCAAGCACAATGAGGATCATTAAAGAAATTTGGAGAGCACATCTAGCACCTCAACTGTTATTTCTCAAGATGTCTCTGCCTCTACAGTCTTTGATGAAGTTGTTCATGATGAAGAAGTCACTCATACATTTCCTGTTCCTACCATTCAATTTGATTCGAATGCTTCCTCTTACTATCAAGAAGAAAATATTGAAGAGCCATTTATTATGTATCTCTTGAAGTTGAAGATCCCGATTAATCTTCCTTTGATGCCATCAAAGAGAAGAAGTGATTGATGGAACTGACATTACCATTGTTGATTATTCCATCACAAATTCAATGTTCTCTATGTTTTCTATCATGGATTCTAAGATCCATATGCCAGATCTTTCACACCTTGTGCATACTTCTCTTCTTGATGATGCCCAACTTAGTGTCTTTCAGGATGTTTTCTTAGCTAGATCAAGTCTTATCTGTGATCTCATGCGCTTCAACATCTCCTCCTTGGTTCCTAGCACTTATTCTCAAAGCCTCCTTGACTATTTTGAACATCTCTACACCTTGTGCATACTTCTCTTCTTGACGGTGCAAAACTCAGTGTCTTTCAAGATGTTTGCTTAGCTAGATCAAGTATTATCTATGATCTCGTGCGCTTCAGCATCTCCTCCTTGGTTCCTAACACTTATTCTCAAAGCCTCCTTGAAGATTTTGAACATCTCTCCCTATCCTTCTTTCATACTTATACCACATATGATTTTTTATCAGTTTATGCTCTAGAAGATGATCTCTCTTCTTTCCATGAATCTACTGATGTGTTAGTCTGTGTTCTCTTGGATAGTTTGGAAGCTAGATCAACCTACGGATTTTATGCATTCGCACTCCCTGATCCTAATCCTTCTCCTTTTTCCTAAATGATCACTTGCACACTTCCTCTCACTGTAAATGAAGTTGGAGACCTTATGAATTCACGTGGACACTTATTTCACCTATTTGGAGTTGATTTAATCTCTACCGGTTCAAAGTTCAATTCATCATGCCATATTGGAGCTGATTACAACTCTCAAGAACCTTTAGTCCTATTTACACATCATTGGATCTAAGTTGTTCTACATGGTCTCAATTTCCATCCTGCAGTTGTCTATGTTCCTGGTCCAATTGAGCAAATTTCTCTTCTTCCCAAGAAGAAGATACCTCCATACATTTGATCAAGCATAATTTCAGCTTGAGTTTGGAAGCAATAACAATTCAACATTTTTGGTTTACCTTTCATGTTCTTTCTTGAGGGAGGATTTTCCCCATGTGGTTTTGCATTTTTCCTCAGTTCTCTGGACAAATAAATTGTGAAGGGTGACCATAGCCTTGTTGTTGGGCCCTATATATATATCTGATATATTTTTCATATTTCACATAAGTTAGGATTAAAGGGGGGTGTTAGAATACTCAAAAACCCATTCTCATACTTAGTATATATTTTATTAATGTTCATGATTAATTTCCTACGTTCTAGACAAGGTAGTTGGCCTCCACTTGCAATTCTGGACAACACTTTCCATGTTTACACCCAGGAGTTCCTTACACAAATTATGGATAAGATTATGCCAACTATACAGACTGCCCAGATTAGTAACTGCGCATTTCCTGCCTTTCATAGTTTGAAACTGTTTTTGCAGTTTTAAAGTGGAAAAGGTAAAAGCATATGTCATCATCACATTTTTTCAGGTATTTTTTTATTTTTGGGGTAGTAATGTCTATCAAAAGTATGTAGTGTGGGTACTCGTTGGATGCGAACTTAAATTCCACATCCAACGAACCCTTCCACTTGAAATTTGAGTAAAAACACAGGGAGATAAGTTAAAAATACGAACAACAAAATACTTTTTTTTTATGACAAATATGTCAACTCAACCATTATGGTTGACTCATTTTATTGAAATTCTATTGGTTCTAGAATTCCAACTCACAAGAATTTATTGTTGGCTCATTTTCTTATAAGGCCCATTTTAGATCCCAAATTTCCTCCAATGCTAGTCACATGGAAACTGCCTATATTTTCCCCAACTCATCCTCCATCCTTTTCTCCCATTTTTGACATGATTTAATTGAGTTTCCATCACTCATTAGCTAGCCTATCTCACCTATATAATTTGTGGCCTCATTGATTGGAAAGTGTTTTATACACCTAAGGGGTTTTTCTGGTTTCAGTAAGCGTACCTTATGAGCTAGTCTGAGTTGCCTTCTTTGGGAATTATATTTTCATTTATAAGGATGTATTACCTATGTAATAATATCATTCATCAATCAATCAATTATTCATTGATCATTCTTCATGAGTGTTCATTATTCTTCTTCTCTCTTTATGTTATTTCTCTGCAATTCTCTATGAGGTTAATTGTGTGCCTAGATCCTTAGTTTTTTTATGGAATTCTTGTTGCCATCAAGGATTTAAAATTATGACATGGTATCATGGCATGTTGGGAGCTCATTAATTAATCCTTCTTGTTAAGATTTGTAGGTTTTTTTTAAGGTACAACTTTAATATATATTAGAGAATATCAATTCTTGTTCTTGCTCCATTCACAAACTATTCAGAGTGGAAATTGAAGACGATTGCATCTCTAAAGAGACAAAATATCTATGAGATATCTATTGGAGCTAGTGAAGAGCCTTATGAAGAGCTAAATGACTAGTTGAATGATTGTGTTGAGGCCCGGAAATTCGCAGGCGACAACAGTAAGGGATTCTCCCTAGTCAACGTTCCCAACTAGCCCGTGACTGTTTGGTGTGGGGAATCCGTCCGGTTTGCGGTCCCGCTACCGTAGGTCAAGTACAAAACAAAGGGCTTTACCGGTTACGGCCCAGTCCACTGAGTTTTTGTATTTTGACTTAAGCTATGAAATGCAAGTGCCTAATTAACAATGCAGGGTGATGAAGGATGCAAGGAGCATTCACAATGTGATGCGCAGGTTCTTACCTCTCGTCTTAGACTCACTAGCATCTAAATCACATACACAAGAAATTAAAACTACCTACCTAATCTATCCCTAGGGAGCAGGATTATCATTCATTGGTGAGTAATATATTTTGTACATGCATAATGAAAAGTTACA
>LPNX011071693.1:52163-154051 GCA_001517045.1 Pseudotsuga menziesii
TCCCCGTCCCAGTTCTACTTTCAACTATTTGAGCTATAACTGCAGACCGATTGGGGTGCCCTCCAAACATATGACCTTTCGGTTTCTTGAACGTTTCAAATCCCTCTCTCCATCCATTTTTTTGTATGTTCATGATTAGTTGAGTAACTGCCGGACCTTTCAGATCTGCGTTTTGTTACTTTCGGTTTTGTCTTTTCCTTCACTTTGTCTTCCTTGCGACCCTGTTGGTTTCGATTTGATCAAGCTACGCCTTCACACCGTGGTCGCCCCAACAGTCCATTGGGTTTTACCTGCAATCAATTACTGTGTGTCATTCATTGGAATGGCGTTTTAAACATTAAAATTAACCACCTGAAACAGCTAATCCATAAGAAAACAGCCAGGTGCATCTCTTGATCTGGAAAGAGTTTTGATTAAGCCTTGGGCGGGAAAGTTCTAAATCGGCAGTCGGAAGGTTTGACATCGGACGCGAAAGCGGCTTTTTTAGCCGCAACAACAGAAAAGACAAGGGATAAAGTCACGCAAAACATGGGAGGGAGAAGCTTTAACCGGAAGTCGGAGGATATTAACATCGGAGGCTAAACGACTTTCCCAGCCGCAACGGCGGAAGAGACATAAGCTACGGACAAGCGAAACGTGGGCGGGAAAAGGCTTTAGTCGGAATTCGGAAGACATTAAATCGGCAGCTAAATGACTTTCCCAGCCGCAACGGCGGTAGAGAAAAAACTACGGGTCCGCGACGAACAGGGTCAACACGCATCGGCAGTCGGAGCTCTTTACGCTTCGGATGCTAAACCGCTTTGGGAGCCGCAACGGCGGAAGGGAAAAGGACAAAAGCAGCCGATTTAACAGAAAAATTAAGTGTTCGAAAGCTTTAAGAATCAACAAAGGCTAAACCCGCTCTACTTGCGCAACAGCGGCCTTAAAGAACAAAAGATTTGATTTATCCTCGGCTAGCAAAACAGACTCACATCCGCGACCCATCACGAAATTTAAACACGACACTTTTAAAATAGGCTGACAATCAGTCTTCAAAGTCATTCGACAATAAAGCATGCCCAAAAGGCTCAAGGGTCCAACGATTAAAACAATTCTAAATTATGAGGAGGGGACCCAAATTTAAGAAATTTGGGGAGAACAGTTGCAGCCGCAACAGATTGTGAAAGAGATTTTGTAGCTATATGTTTAGTTATTTCTCCAAAAATGCGCTACCTTATTGATTCTGCTAAACACCTAAAGGATCTCTAAACAAAATTCGATAGAGTTCTTGGCAAGCACAATGCGGATCATTGAAGAAATTTGGAGAGTGCATCTAGCACCTCAACTGCACCTCAACTATTATTTCTCAAGATGTATCGACCTCTACAGTCTCTAATGAATTTGTTCATAATGAAGAAGTCACTCATACAGTTCTTATTGCTACCATTCTTTTTTATTCAAATGCTTCCTCTTCCTATCAAGAAGCAAATATTAAAGATCCATCTTTTTCTGTGTCTCTTGAAGTTGAATATCCTAACTCATCTTCTTTTGATGTTATCAATGAAGAAGAAGTGATTGATGGAGTTTCCATTACCACTGTTGATGATTCACTCACACATTTAGTATTCTCTATGTCTTTTATCATGGATTCTGAGATCCATATGCCAGACCTTTCACACCTTGTGCATACTTCTCTTCTTGATGGTGTGTAACTCAGTGTCTTTCAGGATGTTTGCTTAGCTAGATCAAGTATTATATGTGATCTCATGATATTCAGCATCTCCTCCTTCGTTCTTGGCACTTATTCTCAAAGCCTCTTTGAATATTTTGAACATCTCTCCCTATCCTCCTTTCATACTTCTACCACAGAGGATTTTTTATCGGTGTATCTCTAGAATATTATCTCTCTTCTTTCCATGAGTCTACTGATGTGCTAGTCTGTGTTCCTTTGGATACTTTGGAATCTAGATCAACTTATGGAATCTTTGCATTTGCAATCCCTCATCCTAAGCCTTCTCTTTTTTCCTACATGATCACTTGCACACTTCCTCTCAATGTAAATGAAGTTGGAGACCTTATGCATTCGCTTGGACACTTATTTTACCTATTTGGAGATTTGAAGTTCAAGTCATCATACCATCTTGGAGCTTATTAGAACTCTCAATAACCTTCAGTCCTGCTTACACATTAATGGATATAAGTTGTTATACATGGTCCCAATTTCCATCTTGTAGATGTTTATGTTCCTAGTTCAGTTGAGCATATTTCTCTTCTTCCCAAGAAGAAGATACCTCTAGACATTTGATCAAGCATCATCTCAGCTTGAGCTTGGAAGTAGCAACAATTTAGCATTTTTGGCTTACCTTTCATGTCCTTTCTTGAGGGAGAATTTTCCCCATGTGGTTTTTCCTCTTTCGTCAGTTCTCTAGACAAATAAACTGTAAAAGGTGACCATAACCTTGTTGTTGAGCCCAATGTGTGTGTGTGAGAGAGAGAGAGATATTTCACATAATTTAGGCTTAAAGGGGGTGTTAGAATACTCAAAAATTCATTCCCATACTTAGGATATATTTTATTAATCTTCATGATTAATTTCCTAGGTTCTAGACTAGGTAATTGTCCTCCACTTGCAATTCTTGTCAACACTTGCCATGTTTACACCCAAGAGTGCCTTACACAGATTATGAATAAGATTCTTCCAACTATACAGACTGCCCAGATTAGTAACTGCGCATTTCTTGCCTTTCACAGTTTTAGATTGTTTTTGCAGTTTTAAAGTGGAGGGTAAAAGGTAGCGACATGGAAACTGCCTATATTTTCCCCAACTCATCCTCCATTCTTTTCTCTCATTTTTTACATGATTTAGTTGAGTTTCCATCACTCAATATATAGCTTATCTCACCTATCTAATTTGTGACCTCCTTGACTGGATTCGAAAGTGCTTAATACACCTAAGGGGTTTTTCTGGTTTTAGTAAGCCTGCCTTATGAGCTAGTCAAAGTTGTCTTCTTTAGCAATTCTATTTTCCTTTATAAGAATGCATTACCTATGTAATAATATCATTCATCAATCAATCCATTATTCATTTATCGTTCTTCATGAGTGTTCATTATTATTCTCTCTTTATGCTAATTCTCTGCAATTCTCTGTGAGGTTAATTGTGTGCCTAGATCCTTAGCTTGGTTATTGAATTCTTGTTGTCGTAAGGCTTTAGAATTCTAACAACACCTATTGTATTTATGCTTACTAACTAAGCATATGTTTGAGTACCTTTTAAAGTACATTAGAATATGCTTTTATTTTATTTGATACATGGTAGACCTATTGTGCTATCCAACTATTGTTTTATCCTAAGATAAGCTATTTATATTACAGTTAGTACTACAGAAGCCAAGGATTACGGCCAGTACTACAGAACCGAGGTGTATTTCAGATAGTACTAAGTAAAGTGTATTGCATATAGTACTACCCACTAAGAAGTAGTGTATCTTGGGAAGCTACCTACTAGGGTGAAAGACTTGATCATACACTTATTAGGTGTTAATAGTCAAGCTTTCTAAAAAACTATGTTATGATAAAACACATTGAGATGAAGTTTTACTTCATTGAAGTCATAGTCTTGGAAAGAATGTATTTCAGTACATAGATATTGATGAGCACATTGTAAATTTGTGGACAAGCCGTTGTCAGTGACGAAGTTGAGATACTTCTAAGATAAGCTTGATATGGTAGTAAATTCCTGGTAAAGAAGCGAATGTCTCCCTCATTGAGAGGGAGTGTTGATTGTACAACATCATGAGTCATTCTCCAATACTTGTGTGGTATCAAGTCATGACATTGTGTTGTATCAAGTCCTAAGTATCCTCATATGATTGAGGTGGTGATGTTGTATTGTAGAGCTTGTGAGCAATATCAAGCCGAGTCTTGTGAGGAATATCAAGACTGTGGACTTGTGTTGTATTAAGTCTAGGCTTGTGTTGTATCAAGTTAATGATTATCTCTGAGAATGGATCTCCAATTGTGTAGATGATCTTGTGTTTATCAAGATTGAAGTCTTGTGTTGTATCAAGACCATGGAGCTCCATTTGTTGAGGTGGTTATACCATGCGATATATTGCTAGTCATGGTCACTGAGTGCTATAAGTCTCCTTTAGGGATTAGCTACACCTAGAGTGAATTACGTTAGCATATGACTATATGGCCTGAGGTAAGATATATGATCATCAGTATGTATGGAATAATTCTCCTTAGTATGATATGATAAGATGGATAAATAATACACATATGGACCATGCATTAATTATTTAATGATAATGAGATAAAGCATAGAGAAAGAGAATTCAAATTGTCCATGCAAATGTCTGAGTGAACTCAAGTTATAAACCTTTATTAAAATATGAATGCCTCAATCAATTCCTCAGTCGAAGCATCAATTGAACTATTCATTAATGTAATCAGTTATGTAAAGAAGAGATTAATGTTCATCAATTAGCATGCATCAATTAACAAAAGATATTCATGCAAAAATTAATAATAGAAATTGTGCATGAATGGCACTAAGAGTGAAGCATTGATGACCCTTAAGTTAGCATGTTAACTAAGTGATCAACAGTCACTTAAAGTTAACATTCAGTTCAAGTTAGCTATCATTCAATTCAAGTCAATTAACATTTAGTTCAAGTAAAGTTAACATTCAGTTCTAGTCAGTTAACATCACCTTCATCTTCCACTCCATTAAAGACCAACAAACAAATGCAATAGGAGGATTGTGGTTCTAGGAAACCTTGGCCCTCACCCTCTTTAGATGTCATGTGAGATTTGATACAATTAAAGAAAGAATCCACACTCTAGTGTTATGGGTCAGAATACCCTATCTTCCACTTGAATTTTGGGACCCTACCCTATTCAAGATCATAGGAGATACCTTGGGAAAATACTTAAATATTTCTCCGGAGAAAAAAAACAAAACAGTAACCTCAATGGCTATATGTGTAGAAATGGATATTTCCCTAGCGTTACTAGACTCTATCTTGAATGAAGCAGGGTATTTTCAAATTATGCAGACACTGAATTACAAGAATATGCCATATTGATCACGTGGCCATCTAAAAATTATTTGTGCATATGCTAGATTATGTGAGGACATCGAAGGCACTCATCTTGTACTGAATCCATCAAATTTGGAACTGAATCCATCAAATTTGGAACTGAATCCCTCGTGCAAGTAAACAAAGGAGAGAGAAAAATGGACCCATCTAACACTCTTGCACAAGCAACAAGGGAAAGGAAAGCACACATACAACATGCTTAGGAAAAAACAAAAAAAAGTACATAGAAGGGATACAATTCACCATATACAGGGCCCTTAGCAGAGCAACCCCTAGAGTGGTGTTGAAATAATTATTATCTCCAATAATATAAAGGCCTAGAGTCTACCTCAAAACAAAGAGATTTAAAAAGGATGGTTCAAAAGCACTCTCCAATGGTATCGTTTCTCCAATAAATGATGGTGTATTAGTAGACGCATTAAATGGATTTTTTTTTACTGAAGACAAAAGGAAATTCTATGAGTCTAGCTATGGGTTGGTCATCTTCCTGTAATCTTCGATCGTCAATAAGCTCTCCTCATTATATGCTCGCCTCCCTCATGGTATTTCCTATTGACATAACTTTGGATTTGTCAAATATAATGCTCTATTTCAAGATATGGAGTTTCAAAATATCGATCCTCCTCCCCACTCATATCGCTCCCCAATATTATCATAAGTAGTGTTAAATGTACAACATCAAGAGTCATTCCCTAGACTTGTGTGGTATCAAGTCAAAAACTTGTGTTGTATCAAGTTAAGGACTTGCGTGGTATCAATTCAAGGACTTATGTTGTATTAAGTCAGAAACTTGTATTGTATGAAGTTAAGGACTTGCGTGGTATCAAGTCAAGACATTGTGTTGTATCAAGTCCTATCTATGTCCTCATGCATTGAGGTGGGATTCATGTATTGTGATCTTGTGTAGTATCAATATTGGAGTCTTGTGTTGTATCAAGACTGCAGAATTGTGTTGTATCAAGTCTAGACTTGTGTTGTATCAATTCAAATGATTCTCATAGACGGTACCCTATGAGATGGATCTCCTTAACTGGAGATGGTCTTATGTTGTATCAAGACTAGAGACTTGTGTTGTAAAGTCATGAGAATATAATATGTGATGTATTGCTAGTCATGGTCATTAGGTGCTATAAGTCTCTTTAAGGGATTAGCTACCCCTATAGTAAATTACTTTATCATATGACTATATGACCCGGGGTAATACATATGATCATTAGTATGGAACAATTCTTCTGAGTATGATATGATAAGACGGTGAAATAATTAATAGACATATGGACCATGGAGTATTTAATTAATGATAATGAGATAAAGCATAGATAAAGAGAATGAATTTGAATTGCACATGTATGCCCCAAGTGAAATCGAATTATGAAGGCCTCAGTTAAGCCTAAGTTGTAAATAAAGAATGTGTCAATTAAAGAAGGAACGTATCCTTGATTCATGCAAAGTGTTTGTGTATGGGTGACATTGATTGTGAAATACCAAAGGCTTTCAGCTAGTCTCCTAAATTTATGGTCATGCATTCAGTTGAATACTGAGTTCAGTTTAGTCAATTCACACCGAGTTCAATCAATTCACATCCAGTTCAAGAAGTTGGCATTCAGTTCATGTCAGTTAGCATCCTGTTAAAGCTAAATAAAGAAGGAGGGCACATATCTTGTGCATGCAACATGATCTAAAGTGTCAATTAGGCACTAGAGTTTAGGAGGGCACTAATGTATGCATGAAAGGATTTCTAGTGCATGCTACTCTCAGTGAATGTTCCATGTATGATCTAAGTGTGTTTACTGAGCCTCAAATTTGCCCCTTCTGCATGCTAGGTTGTTTTGGCTTGTTATTAATATGCGAGGCATATGTCAAGTTCAAAACAATTTGCATTCAATTGTTTTTGCAAGGATGCTTTGGATCTCTCTTCTCTATTGTAGTGGTGGCATCTCTTATCGGGAAATCTGTTGATTTGTTGTAAATCATTCTCTGCAAATCTATCTTACTCAAATAATTGTTGGGTTTTTCATCCTCCGTGTTTGGAGGGTTTTCCTAGGGTACATCTTGTCTCTTAGGGTGGTTGTTTTGTGGCTGATTTATTCTTGAAGATTCATATATTGTTAATATAAAGAATGATATGTGGCTAATTTAAAGACTCATAAATGGTGGATATAAAGTTGATTATGTGTCTTATATAAAGTTCCTTATGTGACTGATTTAAAGTTTCTTAAAGTGTCAAAATTGTTTCATAAAATTTTTAAAGTTCAAGTAGCCCCGATTTTGCTCAAACTTTAACTAGTGACCTGAATTTACCCTATATGCCTAGGAATCATGGGGTCCTTCCTCTTAAAGATATCCTCTTACTAGTTTGTCAAATAATTCCTCTGCACTCACCAGTTGATCGATATCGAACCCTATGATTTATATCTCACCTAGTCAAACCATAGATCGGATCACGACCACATAGCCAAATGCTTGGATCAATTTCTTACAAAAGATTCTTTGATCCTATCTCTACATGCCTACAAAACCAAGACATTAAAACTTTCTCACTCTAACCACCTTCCTATCTCATTAAATTTATCATCCTCCTTGACCAAACCCCCACTCCCCCTTCAAATTTAACCACAACTAGTTAAAATACAAAGAATTTGGCTCTATCATGCAATACTCATGGGTCAATCACTTAGACACACAATTCTATAGCTATGGAGGATTTATAGGAAAATCTCAACAAAATTATAGGAAATACAAAGGAATGGACTCATAAAACCTTTCAAAAAGGAACACAAATATTAAATACAATGCAATAAAAAATGGATTATGTATGGATTCTATAGTTGCCTCTCTTATGAAAAATGAAGCTTTGGAGAAATTGAACACCCTAGAGAAGAACAAGACAAGATTACAGGCATGGCAAGAGGCGAAATGGCATATGAAGAGTCGAGCAATAAGGCTTAGTGAAGGTGACAAGAATACAATAGTTTTTCATAGGCACTCAAATGGAAGGAAGGCCATTAATACCATTTGGAAAGTCAAGGATCAACAAGGTTAAGATTGTACAGACCTTAAATCAATATCAATAGCAGCAGTCAAACATTATAAGTCTCTATTTAGAAATTCCGAGAGAAAATATCCAAGATATATTGGCAATTGCTACATTCTTTAACAAGTGGCTTACCAATGAGTATATCAACCAATTACAAAAACCCATCACAAAAGAAGAAGTGTCCAATGCTTTACACTCTTTTAGAAAATAAAATTCCCAGATCGAACATGTCAACAATTGAGCTTCTCATTCATTTTTGGGATTTAATGGAAAACAATCGCGTGGTTGAAGTTGAAGAGTCGAGGATTACAGGTAAAGTTTATTCTCCTTTCAACTCCACCTTCATAGAAAACATTCCTAATGAGACTCTCCTGAGGATTTTGAACATTATCGTCCTATATCCCTATGTTCCCACTCTTATAAAACTATACAAATGTGGTTTGTAGGAGAATAAAACCAATTCTCTCGGTCAATATCTCTCCTAAACAATATGGTTTCCTATACAAGCGTAATATTCATGATGCCATAGGGGTGTCCCAAGAATCCTTGCACTCCATCAAACCTAAATCCCAGTCGACGTTTATGTTGAAAATTCATCTTTCGAAAGTTTTCAACAAAGCTAACTGGATTAACCTTCGCCTTATCCTCACTTAGACAAGTTTCCCTCGCGTTATAATAAACAAGATAGAGTATTGTTATCAAAATGTGTTTTTTTCCAAACTTGACAATGGTTTTGCATCTGCATTATTCAAACCCACTCATGGCCTTAGGAAAGGTTACCAAATATCCCCTCTACTCTTCCTCATTATTGTCGATGGCCTGAATCGTTATATAAATCATGAAAAAGAATTGCCTGCTCTAATGAGAGTAGCAATAGCATGTACTCGTCACATAATGCAAGTACTCTTCATAGATCGGATATCTTTATCTTCGAGAAAGACACCATGACAAAAGTTAAGTGTCATTAAATCTCTTCAATTTCATGATAGGTACAAAACTTAATGTCAAAAATCACCAATATTTATGTTCCATGTTCTTATTTCTCTTCGATCTACACTCAAAGTCCTTCCTTTCACAGAAGAATTTGTTGACTCTTGTTTTATATACTTAGGCTTTCTAATAAAGGAAAATGATTATAAGATTCAAGGCTAGGGTTGGTTCACCAACAAGATTAAGAAGCAATTGGGCACATGGTATTATAAATGGACCTCAATGGCACGCCGACTCACATTGATCAAGAGCGTTATTGAAGCTATACATGTATACTAGATGTCTTTGGCTCTCATACCCAAAGCGGTTTTGAACAATATCCAAAAAATATCCTCTAACTACCTCTGGTTAGGAAATAAAGAGAAATGAAACCCTCCTTTGTGTCTCTGGACATCATATGAAAACCAAAAATAACAGAGGGATGGCACGAGGCTTGGGACTAAAACATCTACCTATTTTCTCCCAAGCATTGGAAACCACCAGTTTGTAGAGACTACTCTCAATCTTCGAGTCATGGCATAAGTGTATTCATCAAACGTACATTGTTCCCTTGTTAATTATATCATGGATGTGAACCCCCCACTTTGCTCAAACTAAAGGATATTTATTATGGAGGACCATAAGAAAATATTTTAAAATCATCGATGACAACATATCCTAGGACCCAAGGAATGGTCACAAAATACTAGCAGGAGTGGATCCAATAATTGGGTTGGACACTGTTGATCTCTTGCCTAAGGAGATAATTCCAATTCTAAACTCTTAACATAAGGTATTTTTCATACATCTATGAAGACAACCTCAATTCTATATGGTTTTCATCTTGGCGATCAATGCAACATATAGTTCTACAAGAACAAAACGCAGAACTTTGGGAGAGATGCATATCAGTACTAAAAAGCAATTATATTACACTCTCTAATGAAGAGGATAAATTAACGTGGACCCTCAATCCTACAAGAGGAGTGTATAAAGCAAAACTGGGCTACAATGTATTAGCAAATAATACAACTGGCAATACACTTTAGTGGTCATCTAGACTCTAGAAACTCCATGCCAAACCCAAAGTCAAACTCTTCTATTGCATATCATTAAACAATAAAGTCCTCGCCTGGGACAATTTACAAAAGGGGGGAAAACATGATCTGGGCATCTTCTCACTATGCAACTCCAATGAAGAAACGTTTTACATTTTCTAATAAATTCTCCATTTACTAAAGCAGTATAAAAGATCACAAGCCCTCATAAAATAGACACAAAATATACATGGGAGGGAAACACATTGATCAATGCATGGAATACATGGCGAAAAACACATAAAAACAAAGACTGCCTACAAGCTCTCATAATTGTTGGATGGGGCATCTAGATAACAAAGAACCAAGCTATCTTTTGTGATAAATCTATCTTTGCTTGGGACATTATTCAAGATAAAATATGTTTTCTCATAGTAGAATACGATTGACACCGGAGAACACAGGTGATCCCACCACTCACTCTAAATAGAAACAACCCTCATGTCTTATGTGATGATGCATCATAGGGAAATCCCAAAAACAATGGAGCGAGTGATATTATTCACTTTAGTGATTAGATGATCTTCTTCGAGCAGCATAGGACACAACACAAACAATTATGCAAAGCTCCTGAGAATACTCGCGACAAACATTCTAGCGAAAATAGTTGTTGGTCCTCTCAGATTCCAAAATTTCCATACACTGGATAAACAAAATAAGTACATGCGCTTACTTCTCATTGGATCATATATTGCAAAAGATATATACACACTCTCAGGTTTGTATAAATATTAAATTTAAGCATATAAATCATAAGCACAACTCAACTGTGGATGCATTAGAAAAATCAACATGCAACATCAATGGAGTACTCATCCTACAACATTATAATCACACTAGGAAAATCTCAACTAAGGAAACAATTCTCAAGTAAGGTCGATGGAATCAAATATTCCAATGAACTAAAAGAATGGTCTTATGATAAACTGATTACTTGTTTTTATATGAATGCAAATGGGTGAGAATACTCCTCTTATGAAACAGGCTCCTCTCATGGTTTGTTGATGGCTTTGGAAACTTCATATAACTAGTTTTTTTTTCTTTACAAATATGAAGTACTAGATGAAATTACTCCCCACGACGTCTGCAATTTTGCACTAGATGTAACTTTTAACCATTAAAGTTGCTGACTTTTTTCTTTGGGATATATATATAACATTTCTTATAGAGATATTATTCCTTCACATAACACTTAACTTTGGAGCACCCCTTAAAATGCTTATTACCTTATATTTAACTACGTGTTCTCAATATAATAAAAGCTAAGAATCTAAATATATATTTTATTTAAAGTTGTTGAATTTTTTCTTTGGAATATAAAGATCCAAATATAAATTGTATTTAAAGTTGTTAGACTTTTTTCTTTGGAATATATATATATATGTATATATATATATAAATATATATATATATATATAAAGAAAGAGAGATTATTCTTTCAGGTGGCACTTAATTTTAAATAGAATGTACATTAAGATTGCATCCCTAAAAAGGCCTACCAAGTAAAAGATGGGGCATTCATTCATATACATTTATATAAAGAACACCCCTTAAAATTGTACATTTATATAAGGAACACCCCTTAAAATTGTACATTTCTGTAATAAACACCACTTAAAATGTTTATTAAATATAGTTTATATTTGACTATTTGTCCACCAATATATATTTTATTTAACAAATATCAAATGTTTAAAATTTTATATTTTATTAAACAAAAAAAAGTTATTACATTGTATTTGACTACTATTATTAATATAAATAAATAAAAACAAAGATAAGACCTAAATATATTAATAAATAAATAAATAGCCCCAAGAGTTAGCTCAATCGGTCGAGTACTCGTAGTTAGGCCTCCCAGCATGTGAGGTCGCGGCATCCATTCTCATCGACTCTCTTGGGGTTAGGCACGCAGCGGCCGCGGGTGTGAGGCCCCTTCGGGTGGGTCCGCCAGAAATTATTTCCGTGGATGTAGCCCGTTGGTCAATAGCCGGCGCGTGAACCACAATGAAAAAAAAAGAAAAAAAAAAATATTAATAAATAAATAAAAACAGAGATAAAACCTAAATATATATTTTTATTTTATTTAGACAATACTTTTAAGTATGAGAAAATGCTCATTTGAATATTAAATGATGCACATCAACCATTAAATCACATAATCATTAAATCACAATGGAGACGTTTGATTCCAACATACATTTCTAATTGCACCACTCAGAAGAATGTGATTACTTTATATTTTTCCACTTAACACAATACAACAATATTTCAATACAACAAAAACTAAGAATCTAAATATATATTTTATTTAACGAATATTAATTCTTTGAAATTTGTTATTTAGTCCATATCTATATATATGCTCATTTGAATCATTTATATTTTAACCATTTATATTTTTTCATTTGTTATATATATATGAAATGCTCATTTGAACTATTTATATTTTAATAATTTATATCTTAAAATATATATTATATATGAAATGCTCATTTGAACTNAATTGAAATGCTCATTTGAACAATTTTCATTTGTTATATATATATGAAATGCTCATTTGAACTATTTATATTTTAATAATTTATATCTTAAAATATATATTATATATGAAATGCTCATTTGAACTATTTATATTTTAATAATTTATATCTTAAAATATATATTTTTCATTTGTTATTTTGTTTCTATTTGTTTCTCATTTATATTTTAGAATATATATATTTTTCTATTTGTTATTTTGTTTCTATTTGTTTCTTATACACAACTAAGATATTTAACCAAAACTAAGAAGTTTAGTTCCCAACCTATACTATATTTACCTCTTATTTAACCAAAACTAAGAAGTTTAGTTCCCAACCTATACTATATTTACCTCTTCATCACATTTTTTCCTGATTTAACCATACTCACTTATATATCTTAGTTGGTAAATGCTATAAGCATGAAGAGAGAACATAAATAAATGTATTTAGACAAATAGTTAAACTTAATTGACTCTTAAATGGAGATTGATGCTTAATATGACAACATCTACTTTTTAGAAAAATGAATTAAATATCTTAATCTCAAAAAATAATCGTTAATTGATTCTTACATAAAGATTGATCCTTAATATGACACCTACCCTCTACCTAAATAAATGTATTTAGACAAATAGTTAAACAGTTAATTGATTTTTACTTAGAGATTGATCCTTAGTATGACATCTACCATCCACCTAAATAAATGTATTTAGACAAATAGTTAAACAGTTAATTGATTCTTACATAAAAATTGATCCTTAATATGACAACGTCTACTCTTTAGAAAAATAAATTAAATTGCCTCCACCTAAGCATTTATTTCATCAAATGACCAATGTATTGCACTTTTCGAAAATTTTATAAGCACCCCTTCTACCATGATCATTAAGTGGGTGACTATTTCATATTTTCAAGCAAGAAATAAATTCTTATTACTTCGGCCAATATTATTGTGAAAAATTACTTCAAATTTAAGAAAAACAAACAAACTATATAATTATTAGTTATATAAAAAATAATATAACAAATAAAATTATAAAAATTCTTGTTACTTCTTCCATTATAATGGAGGCCGAAAGTATAGTTTAATTAATTTACTAACATCAATATCTATTATTTAAAATGCACTAGAAGACATCTATTTATAACCTTTTAGTTCATACTAATTTCATACTATGAACAACTTAAATGCCAATTTTATCTGATGGTATTTTTAGTCCATACTAGGTCAAATCATCTAGGTTGATTGTTAAATCAAAATCAATCTAGCTTTGGATCTGATGTGGTTTTAGTGGCTAGGGTTTCTATAGTGATATCTAGTTCATGTTTTTTTTAGTTTTCGAAGAACCAAAGAGGTGGTGTGGTTGACTGAGGCTAATGGCATCGATCACTGGGAAAGGGTCAACCCCCTCCCCTTAGACCAGGTCGTAAGTGTTCAATTTGGCAACATCCAAGTTTTGTTAAGCAAAATGGGAGGAGAGAGGTCGAGTAAATTAGGCTTGAATTCCCAGCAGGTTTTGGGGGGGGACGCCTAGGTCAATGCCTACCTATATCCTCCTAGCTTCTTCCCATGCAGAACAAGTTGGACAAACTAAGGGATCGTATTCAACACATGAAGGATCATGCTCTAATTGGTAATTTTGTAGGTATTTTTCCATCTGAGAAAGCACTAATCAAGTGGATAAACTCGACTTGGAAACCTAAGGGGCATTTCAATCTCTATTTGGGATCCAAGGGCTTCTTTACTGTTAGTTTTATCATTGTAGAAGATCAAAATCGTGTGATGGACAGGGGCCATATTTCTTTTATTCGACAGGTCTCTTCCTCAGGCCCTCGAAGGAAAGATTTTGTTTGGATAAGGAAGGTATGTGAATAGCTCCAGCCTGGATCTAGTTGTACTCCCTCCCGGGAGAGTGTTGGGATCCAGAGATCTTCCCTAGGTTCTTTTATAAAAATTTATGAACTAACCAAATCCCAACAGTACACGATGGATGCGCAAATCTGTGTTTCCATGGATATGTCGAGGGAGTTACCGAAGGCCATAAATTTGACATGGGAATATGAGGATTGGAAGCAGCCCTTAGATTACGAGAAGATCCCCTTTCGTTGTAGACGATGCCACGAATATGGTCATCTTTTCAACGACTGTCCTCAAAACACTCCCCCTCCACCCCTCAGCCAAAGTAGCCAAAGACGGTGGATGAAGATGGGTTTACAAGAGGGCATAATCAAAAGTGAGGGGTTCGAAGGCAAGGGGCCCCTAATCTAGATTAAAAAACACATGGTTTCTAATAAGTTTGAATCCTTAGATTCGCTTTCAAGGGAAGAACCGATGCAATACTCCTCCGCATAAAAGAATACGACCCCACTCCTAAAATCATAACAACATAATAAAGAGGTGCAGGAGGATGAGGCAGGGGGCGAGAAAACTCCACCCCAGCAGGATTTGGAAATGGCGGAGGAGGAAGGTGAGGATATGGATATAGCAGATCTCGATTTAGCAGGAATTGAACAAGCATGCACAAATAAGGATAAGGGGCAAGTCCCCCAACATCAAGTCTCCCTTCTTCAGGTTGTTATTATCAAGGCACAATCGATGCCCTCCTTTGGGATTGAGCCAAGCCCCCAAAAAGATAAGAAGAGGAAGTATGAGGACTCAAAAAAGAAACCTGGAGGGAAAACAAATCAACAACTAATTACGAAAGCGAGACCCAAGTTAGTGGAATTAGGTCAGTACCTACTATTAAGGCAACTCTAGGCCTTTAAATTCTCTACTTTTTAATGAAGACTATAACTTGGAACATAAGCAGTTCGAAAGAACCTCAAAAAGTTCGAATTCTAAAGAAAAAGATTCAAAGAAAAAGCCCTACAATAATGTTTCTTTGAAGAAACAAAATGCTCTGAGGCTCAACTCAAAGAAGTAGGTAGGAAAGCTTGGCGCAGATGTGAAGTAGTAGGGGTCGATGTGGTTAAGTTTGTCGAAGGTCTGATATTACTTTGGAACCCTAGTAAGCTAACTTTGAGTAACTTCTTAGCCACTCCATGATCCATATATGCATTATTCCAGGTGATTGGTTTTCCAATCATGGAGAATTTTACAAATGTCTATGGCCCTGATCTTGCCCAATAGAAGTTGGGTTGCTTAAACTCCTTGAGAGGGATAAACTATTGGGTGGCAGGAAAAATCAAATAATAGGAGGAAACTTCAATATGAGTACCTCCCCAAATGAAAAAGGAGGGAAGGAGGCAGTTGGATATGGATAATGTTATTTTTAGTGAGACCATCCATTAGAGAAAATTTGGGGTCTAAAATGGGCCTTATAAGAAAACGCACCAACAATAAGTTCTTATGAGTTGAAATTCTATTGGAATAAAACTCAAATATAATGAGTCAACCATAATGGTTGAGTTGACATATTTGTCATAAAAAAAACTACTTTTTTGGTTCGTGTTTTCGACATATCTCCCTTGTTTTTACTCAAATTTCGATCGGGGGAGCTCTTTGGATGCAGAATTTGATTATGCATCCAACGAGTACCCACACTGCATACTTTTAACAGATCCATCTACCCCAAAAATAGGAAATACTTGAAAAAAAACATGATGATGACATCATCATGACATTTTTTCAGGTATTTCTTTTTTTTGGGGTAGCGGGGTCCTTCAAAAGTATGCAGTGTGGGTACTCGTTGGATGCATAATCAAATTTTGCATCCAACGAGCTCTCCCAATCGAAATTTAAGTAAAAACACAGGGAGATATGTCGAAAATACGAACTAAAAAGTAGTTTTTTTCTTTTTTCCTCCAAAATTAATAAATATTATTTTATTATTTTAACTATTATTTTATTATTTTCCTTAGGAGGCCCCATTAGAGGACATTTGAGGTCTAAAATAGGCCTCCTAAGGAAAATAATAAAATAATAGTTATTAATTTTGGAGGAAGAATGAAAAAAAAATACTTTTGTGTTCGTATTTTCAACATATCTCTCTGTGTTTTTACTCAAACTCTGAGCGAGAGAGCTCATTCCAACGAGTACCCACACTGCATACTTTTGACGGACCCCACTACCCCAAAAACAAGAAATACATGCATACTTTTAGATTGTTTTTGCAGTTTTAAAGTGGAAAGGGTAAAAGCATATGTCATCATCACGTTTTCTAGATATTTCTTGTTTTTGGGGTAGCGGGGTCCGTCAAAAGTATGCTGTGTGGGTACTCGTTGGATGCAGACGAGCTCTCCTGCTTGAAATTTGAGTAAAAACACAGGGAGATATGTTGAAAATACGAACCAAAAAAGTAGTTTCTTTTATGACAAATATGTCAATTCAGCCATTTTGGTTGACTCATTTTATTGAAATTCTATTGGTTCTTGAATTCCAACTCACAAAATTTATTGTTGGCGCGTTTTCTTATAAGGCCCATTTTAGACCCCAAATTTCCTCTAATGATTTTAGAACTCAAAATTCCTCTAATGGAAGAGTTGAATCTAGTTGATATAGTAACCAGGAACAATAACTTCACCTGGAATAATAAGAAAGGAGAGGGAAACAATGTTGCTTCCTGTCTCATCTGATTCCTTGTCTCAGATTCTATCATGGATCTGGGGACAAACCTTTCGTTTTTGGTCCTACCCTCTGCCAGATCGGATCATTGGCCCGTTAGCTTATTTTGGAGTGGGCTAGGGTCACAATTTAAGAATCCTTTCTGCTTTGAACAATTTTGGCTCAGCCGTCCAGACTTTAGATCCAAAGTCCAACAATGGTGGGAAGAATTAGACCAAGGGGATGGTAGACCAAGGGGATGGTCAAAGTATGTACCAATTCCAACATAAGCTACAAGCTCTTAAAGGAAAAATCAAGAAATGGAATAAAGAAGATTTTGGAAAAATATTCTCTGACAAAAGATATTTAAAACGACGACTGGAAGAAATCCAAGTGTGGGGCATGAGGGAATGTTTCTCTTATGGTCTGCGAGAAGAAGAGTCTTGCACTACTGCTTAACTAATGGAAAGAAAAAGACATGAGGAAATTTTATGGAGGCAGAAGTCTAGGGTGACCTAGCTTAAAGAACGAGAAAGGAATTAAAAAAAAAATCATCACTTTACGATTCAATAATGCCACCAGAATAAGATCCTTGTGCTAAAAAATGAAGCTAGTGAGCAACTAGAAACCAAGGAGGAAATTGAAGTGGAAATTCTCCACTTCTTCCAAAACATCATGGAGGAGCCTTGTCCAGACAAAAGTGGTGACATTGCGTGTACCACCCACCAATATATTCCTTCTTTAGTCACTGAGGCCCAGAATGACTTATTAATGAAACTGATGTCAATGGCAGAGGTTGAGGAAGCAGTCCTACAAATGGAAGATGGTAAGGCTCTGAGGCCTGATGGGTTCACCGTTAATTTCTTTCACCATTTCTAGGATTTGGTCAAATTTGAAGTGTGGAAAATTGTGGAGGATTCTCGTCACTCACAAGACATCCTCTCTGACTTCAACGTTGTTATGATTTATAATCCTCCCTTGTCCGCACTTATCTATTAGAATATATTTGTCTAACTTAGGAGTCATTAATTAATATTGGGTCCACTAGCACCATTGGGTTCACTTGGGCTATTGGTTCCACTAGTACCGAACACTAGAGTGTGTGAAACACATATAGAGGTTAAATGCAATTGATTGCACCTTCATGCATCAGTTTATGTGCCTCTGATACCAATCCCTACAATTTAGGAGCCACTGGGAGTGCCACCACCAACATCCTTCAGTTGTTGGTAGTTGGCAACTAGTTAAGCTAAGTTATGCTCCAGTTACATTCAGTTAGAGGTCCTCCAGTTCAGTTAGCGCCAGTCTTGCATGGATGTATGTGGGTAGGCACCTATTCTCACCTACTTCTCACCTACCACATCAGTTTAACTAGTTTAACTGATTATAACTGATTGAGAGACTGAACTAGACATCCGAAGTTAGACTAGTGAGCTCCGATAGTGATTTAGACACTACTAGTTAGCCATGCAGACAGTCTTGAGTTGGTAGATTCGAATCCTATCCACATGATTCGAATTCTCCTTTATGTAACACCGTTGTATACTGTTGAGATTAATGAAGTTTATATTGTAATTATATTGAGCAATACTTATCTCTTTTCAGTGAAAATTGTCTTGTTTAGTGTGTATTTTTCATTCCATTACACTACATAATAATACAATTCAATTGCACTCATTACCTGAAGATCAATGGCACAATAATTTAACAAATGCCACCTTCCTGAATCTCATTCCCAAGGTTGACAAGGCCAACTCTCCAGGTATGTTCAAGCCTATAACCCTTTGCAACTTAATTTACAAGATTATCATGAAGGTAATAGCCAACAGGCTGAAACCTACCTTTCAACTATGATCTCCTGGTGGAGAGAAGGAAAATTATGGATGATATTATCCTGGTTCAAGAAGTAATCCACTCCTTAAATCCATCCAAGATCCCAAGAATGATGTTGAAGCTCGATATTTCCAAGGCCTGTGACAAGCTTAATTTTGGCAGTACATACGAGAGATGTTGAAAGTTTTTGGGTCTAGCCAGGACTGGATTCAATGGGTTATGAGCCTCATTTCTTCAGCCTTCTTCTCTATCCTTATACATGGCTCTCCCTCTAGAAATTGCCAGGCCTTCTCGAGGCATCAAACAAGGATAACACTCATTGCCTTTTCTTTTTGTGCTAATGGCAAAAGGGTTAGGCAGAGCAATTAAGGAAATGGGATTAAACTAGGAATTGTGGGGATTGAATGTATATCCCCAAGTTGAGTGACTAAACCACCAGCAATTTATGGACGACACTATGTTGATGGGGCATCCCTATGTTCAATCTCAATCTATCAAACGTTGTCTTAAGATGCTTGTGATAGCGCTCAGCCTGGAGGTGAATGATAAGAAGTCCCAAATTTTGTTCTTCAACACTCCTCGGGTAACCAAACAAAATATCTGTCGCATTCTTGGATTTCAAGAGAGATTCCTTCCCTCCAAATATCTCGCCCACCCCCACCCTTGCATACTCCATTATCCGTAAGGGATCTTGGATGGAATTGTTGGACACCAACATAGATCCAAATCCTAGGATCTATCAAGCACCGACAGAGATCAAATCTTTGGAGGTGCAGACCTCTTCTTAAGTATTGCACTCAACCATCAACTTTAATGTGATTCAGACCAAAAGGCACATCTTTTTATTTAAGGTCCACAAATAATATTTTTATTATTAATATTTAATACTATTTATGGCTGCATATAATATTTTTTATTATTTTTTATTTTGTTAGGAAAAACCATTAGAACATCTCCCCCATACATAGTTTTAAAACCATGTGCAAGGTCCTCCTAAAATCATGGGTTGTTTAGGAGGCCTTGCACATGGTATTAAAACCGATTCAGACCAAAAAGCACATCTTTTTATTTAAGGTCCACAAATAATATTTTTATTATTAATATTTAATACTATTTAGGGCTACATATAATATTTTTTATTTTGTTAGGAAAAAACATTAAAACATCTCCCCCATACATAGTTTTAAAACCATGTGCAAGGTCCTCCTAAAATCATGGGTTGTTTAGGAGGCCTTGCACATGGTATTAAAACCATTTGCAACTACCTCCTAAACCATGTACAACCATGTACAATAAAACCATGGGTTTTTTAGGAGGCCTTGCACATGGTTTTAAAACCATGTGCACTACCAACATTTTTTTGCCGATAATTCAATTTTTTATTTTTTATTATTTTGTTAAGAAGAAACATTACAACATCTCCCCTATATTGTGTTGTTTTTCTCACCGACATTTTTTATGGCCGATAATTAAATTTTTATTTTTATTTTTTTTGTTAGGTAAGAACATTACAACATCTCTCCTATATTAGGTTGTTTTTGTGGCCGACATTTATTTTGGAAGATAATTAAAAGTTTTGTTTTTTATAGCCGACATCTATGTAACGTTATGTAACGTTACATAATCTCCCCTATACTGGGTTGTAGAGCGCCTCTCGGCGCAATAATGAAGAACAGATTAGCGAGCTATACTTTTGGCCCCCTCAATCTTGAGAGTAGACTTGTTCTTGTAAAGGAGGTCCTTCAAGCCATGCCAATCTATCTCTTTTTAGTGATGGATGCCCCCAAGGCCGTGTGAAAAGAAATTCGCAACATCCAACAAAAAATATTGTGGAGTGGGGCTGGTGAGAAGTATAAATGGGCCCTCATGAGCTGAGAGTGTATCTATGCTCTGAAGTTACATGGTAGGTTAGGACATCGACACCAAAAAAATTAATGAAATATGTGGAGCCAAAGTATGGTGGAGGTGGGTCACCAACGATTATGAACCTTGGGTGAAGTTGTGGCACTGTAAATACGCCTCTGGCTGGGACAAGAGATATCTTATCCGCTTCGTAGAGAATTGGTTGGGCTCACACATTTGGTAATTGACAAACCAAGGAAGGTGCATTATTCAAGAAAACAGTTTTTTGGAAGTCGAGAATGGAGAGTCTACAAACATCTAAGATGACTCTTGGAAACAAATGTCGAAGCTTCAAGGCCTTTTGGATATTCCTAGAATCCATCAGGCTTGTGATGCCTAACAAAGGAGAGTCAAGTATTTTTGGGTGAAGGGTGTTGGGAATGGGGAATTTCGAGAATGGTTCCCCTTAGCCTGGTGGAGATAGATGGGCAACCAAGAGGAATCAAATCATCTCTAGGAGGCTCTACAGGATAGGCACATTTGAATCCATCAGGGGATGGGCAAGCTTCGATGGGGTTATCAATCTAAGGGTGTCTTTCCAATCAATGAAGCTTCTGATATCTAGACAGGGAATCACCTCCTCGAGAAACAGTATGGAAGAAACTCTGGAAGGCCCAGTTGTGGCCCAAAATTGCTACTTTTTTACAGTTGCTTATCAAAAGAAGAATTTTTACAAGACAAAAACCTTATGAAGAGAGGAATAATAAGACCTTTTAGACGTTGCATGTGTCTGGAAGCAAAAGAAAGTAAAGACCATCTCCTGGACTCATGCTCCTTTATTGCGCAACTAAGGGATAGAGGGGTTGTTTTCTTCAAGTGGTCCAGTGGGATTTGGGGCCAACCAGATCTCTCCATTGGGGAATGGTTAGAAAAACCATTCCAAAATCCAATAGTACACCGATTGTGACAAATCTTTACAGGATTCTTAGTTTGGGAAGTTTGGCGAGAACGAAACTTCAGAACATTTCGGGTGAAATCTAATTCTGAGAATGGGGCTTTGGCTATCGTAAAAACGCAAATGTTAGAATCCATCCGGACGAATTCTTGGGTGGTTGCTAATTGGAACGCTCAAGGCGTAGAAGCTTTAATTCTTCAAGCATGGGGTATCTCAGGGCCCCTTCATTGCTTCGAAAATCCTAAGTCACAAAACTAGGAGGTTTCTAGTCCAAATTAGTGAAGCATCCAAGGGGAACCCTGGGTCGGCTGGGTTTGGAGATCTTGTCAAGAACCATGCAGGAAACATTCTGGGCATTTACATGGGGTACATTGGTCTCGAAACCAACAATGTAGCTGAGTTGAAAGGGTGTGATTCATGGTTTGCTTATGGCTCAATGATGGAATTGCTTTCCTTTAGTTCTAGAGGGGAATTCAAAGTTTGTCCTGGAAATGGTCATCCACATTCAAAATGAGACCCATAGTTCTAAAGTTTCCACACTGGAGATTCGAACATAGACACTAAAGTTTCAACTTGAGTGTCTAGCAAGAATTTTGTTGGGCACGAGAGCTTACTCCTTCTGCCACGTTAAGAGGAGAGGGAACAATGCGGTAGATCTATTGGCGAACAAAGGGACCTAGGGCCAAAGAGCCATAATAGAAGGTTCATTAAATGATCTAACTGACAAGATGTTTAGAGCAACCCGAGGGGGCGATCATTACCCGTAAGGGGTGGCATCTAGTTGTGGTCGAAGGTCTTAATAAGGACATTAAGGATAACGAATGCCAGCCTCTTCATACGGTGTGGGGAAAGGATGTATGTATGCAAATTTATGACCACAGTAGGTGGTGTATCAAGAAGTTAATCAAGAAAGATATGACAAGGATAATATTATAGAAGTTTGGCATAAGAAGAGACATGAATCTCAGCATGGCTGATTATGGGAAAAATCTATTTAGTTCAAGGAAAGGTGGACAACTCTTCCATCGTGCATGCACGCAATGTTTATGCTTCAGGAGTCTGAGTGGTGAGATTGTGCTTGGTCCAAAATGCAAGTTGTGAGTGAAGCAATGGGAGGTGGTGCAACTAGGAAGAGGAGGGATTCCAAGGGAAGGCTCCAACAAGGGATCACAGCATTACTCGAGCTCAGACGCGAGCCACCATGGAAGCCCACTACTTCAAATTAGGTCTCCTTGTAGAGTTCCAGAATGAATTAGAAGCGCTAGAAGCTTATCTGTGGGCGAAATTGGATGAAGGGAAGCTGTAGTAGGAGGCAAAGGAGCTAGAGGATTGGGTCATCGACCCAGGAAATAATGCAGCCAGACTGGGACTTTATAAATGAACCGTGGCCCTTCACTGGGTTATGAAGAATATGTCAAGGCACGTGATGTGGGAAAGACAGTTGAAGGAGGAAGGAGCAGAAGTACCAATGCAGAATTGGAAGGATCATCACTTGGACGCCAAGGTGATGCACTTGAAGATTGATGCCTTTGCAAAGGAATTGGGGATCCACTTTCAAGAGAAACCAATGCCAACGGTTGGGGGTTGCTTGTTCAATATGCTTGACTTCCATTCGGGATTCCCGGACGCGCCTCGCGAGGTCTGAGCCATGTTGTCTTTGGGTTCTGTTATAATCGTCTCTTATGTTCATGCGTTGTGTAATGTGTCTGGAATTTAGGTTTAGTTTCAATCAGTTTTCTATATGGTCTCAAGGTCTAGTTTTTTGAAACAGCCTTCTATGGCTTGATGTCTTGGAAAAGTTAATGGGGTGTAAAGATAGTTTCCATGTCAAAGGGGTGATAAATAGATATGTTGTTAGTTTTTGTAATGATATGGGAATTTTCAGTCCAAGCTCTCAGCACCCATGGTTAGCTTTATGTAATCTGTGATATCTACTTTTTCTCTATATTAATATAATTTTCTACTTTAAAAAAATCATACTATCACCATTTAAATGGTATGTTAGTTATGCTTAATTTCACGAAATCCAACTTATGGTATTTTTGTTGAAAGCTAAATTTCATGAAATCCAACTTTTGGTATTTTTATTGAAAGCTAAATTTCAATATTAAGTGGAATAAATGACCATCACATACAGTTACTAGATAAGATGCATCAAAACTAATTATATGATATAAGTAGTCTTCTTTAAATCATGTTTCCATGCCAAAGTACCACTACAGAATCGCTAAATGCCCCAATAAGATAAGAGACCAACTAGTGCTTTAGTTCTACTCTGCTATCTTTTCTGGTTTATCATAAGTTGTCTTCTTTCGATATTCATTGATCTCATAAAGAATTGTCTTCTCTGCATCCGGTCTCACAAACAAGTGTGTAGTATCCAATATATATATGATGAATTTTTTATTCTCAGGCTTCGAAGCATTAATACTACAAATAAACTGAGCCATTGGCACATCACTACAAAAAGAAGTTTAAAACAACATTACGATACGAAAAAAAATAATTGTCTCGTAATAATATGCATCTATGATATTTGTAATTATAAGAGGAAGATGAAATAATAGTTATGGAGAAATGATAAAAAAATAACCTTTATTGTGAAAGTTTATATACAACTTTACTCCAAATAATGGAGTAACAGACAATACACCCTGAAATGTAACTTACCAGGTAACCAACAAGCCTTTGATAGCGTTAACCATCTTAAGTTTCTTCAGTTTAAAATTCTATATACAATAAAGTCCTGTACAAAGTTGGAATATTGGAATGAATACTACACTCCGAAAGAAGAATGCAAACACATAAACTAATAATGAAAATATCAACCAATGATAAATATAGTAAATTAAGAATAAATTTAAGATAATGCATGCCGTTTGGCATCCTTTCATTAAAGACAATTTGCTTTTAATAGTTTTCATTTTATTTCTTTATCCTTGTAAGTTTCATTAAAGTTATATTAATATACATTATCCCTTTGATAAACTTATCCTCCTACGACTTCTAACCTTGAGAAACAAATTCAACAATGCATAAGGTAATTGATCAAATTGATCGAACCCAGAAACTGGAATAACGACACAAAATTTGTTGAACAAAAAATACATAAAATAGTCAAATTTAGACGCACACGTACACCTTAATATGTATCATGTGAATCATAACCATTAGACACCAAATACGTAAAATTTTCTCATTTATATAGGATTCCGAAAGTGAATATGTGGGAATATAATAAACCCCCATCATAACTTAAGATAAAATATTTAATCATTTTTTGATTAATTCCTACCCACTAGCTTAAATAGTTGGCATCCACTTGCACCACATGATCAACATTTTCCATATATACCCCGAGAGCGCTTTTATTCTTATTCTGGTTAGATCCTGCCCACTTTATTGACTGTCAGATTTAGCTACTACGCCTTCGTGCAAATTTTGTCTTTATCTTGTTTTATTCCAGCTTTTCAGTGGATAAGGTAAAGCTAGTCAACTAGGAAACTTCTATCTTTTGTTGCCAACCCATCCACCATGATTCTCTCTGGAGTAGCATGTTTTTCCATCATACATAACAACTCACTCATGCTTAACAACTCACTCATGCTTTTGCTTATTCATGAGGTCCTTGATTGATTTGGGAAGTGCTTTATCCACCTATGGGGGTTTATCATATTTAGTAAGTCTATCTTTCTGATAAGCTTGATGAGTTGTCTACAATACAACTCGATTTTACCTATGAGGGATGTACTATTTATGTACATTATTATTCATCGTTATTCAATGGAAGGATACACTCCAATATTCATCTCTTCATTCATGTGATTCGGTCTCTATTCTTCTCTTTATTTTTCATGTGTATGCTTTTGAGAATTATCTTAGTAGCAAGATCTATTTCCTGTGATTCCTCTTAGCATTAGAGTTGTTATTTCTATATGGTATCAGAGCAATCCTACATGGTATCAGAGCACAAGGTTGTTCAAGTTCAACAGAGTTGAAGAGCTATCTATTCTCTCTATCAGAGTGAATCTAGTCTCCTATCCCTCTCTGAAAAAGAGCTTGTTTTAAGCTTACAAGATTTTCTCCTAATTTTATTTGTGCAGGTTGCAGAGAGTTTCTCCTTGAGCGCATCAACATCTCAGTAAGGTTGTTCAAGTTCAACAGAGTTGAAGAGCTATCTATTCTCTCTATCAGAGTGCATCTAGTCTCCTATCCCTCTCTGAAGAAGAGATTGTTTTAAGCTTACAAGATTTTCTCCTAATTTTATTTGTGCAGGTTGCAGAGAGTTTCTCCTTGAGTGCATCAACATCTCAGTATGGATTCTTCTTCAGCGATGATCCTGACTCCCTTCAACTATCACGAATGGAAAGCCAAAATTGGCATTCAGTTGCGTAGTAAGGGAATCCATAGAGTTTCTATGGCTTTAGAAAATGAACCAAATTCTATGGTTGAGAAAGCTAAGTGGCATAATAGGTTGGATGAAGCCTATGGATTGCTTTACCTCTCTATTTCTCCTGATCTACTCTTTCATCTAAAAGGTTTGACCACTCCAAACCAAGTATGGACCAAACTTGAGTCTCTCTTTGGATTTCAAGATTAGTTAAGAGCGCATGAGTTAGAGATTGAGTTATTCTCAATGAGTCCAAGCAGTTTTGATTCTATTATGGGTTTCTTCACCAAATTCAAGCCACTTGTTCTAATGCTCAAACATTGTGGGATTGAAAAGAAAGATGATCAATTAATCATTTCCATCCTATCAAAATTGGGTCTTGAATACTCAATTTTTGTGTCTACTTTTCATGCTACTAGGCTTGTTGTTTCGAATTGGAAAATGCATTCTTTATGTACTTTCTTTGATTCACTAACAAAGGAGCAAGATAAATTGATCCAGATGGGTGTTCTTAAATATTCCAAGGGAAAGGATCATGCTCTTATGGTTCAAGCAAGAAAGAATGCCAAATCAAAAGAGAAGCAAATTGTGAAAGAGAAGAAGCCGAAGTGAGAAATTGATGATGAAAGCTTGAAGCCTACTAATGAAGGTTCAATGAAGAAAGTCAAAAAGAAAGGGAGCACTTCCAAGTGTTCTTATTACAGCAAGGGATTTCATCCAAAGAAGAAATGTTTCAAGAAGATGGACATGATGTCTAAGCTTCTTGAGAAGCACAACATTCAAGTTCCAAATGAGCTAGAGAAGCCTGTTGATTCTTCCGAACATTGTCATAGTGCGTAGTTCCAAGGTGATATAAACTATGCCTTGGAGTGCTAGTGTAAAATCATTTCCTCATGTCTCTAATATAGATTTACTTTCTGATATATCATATCCTTTCTTTGATAATACATCTATCAGTCTCCTAGATTCATCTCCCAATAATTGTGATTCTTCACTAGATACTAACTTGTCTTTGAGCAGCTCTTCCTCACTTTATAATTTTGATTTAGAAGCATATTTGCAGGCTAATATACATGTCATGACACCATTCATACCACCATCCATGCCATCTACCATACCTCTGAAAACTCCCAAGACTACACAAATCCCAAGTTCACTAGTTGATTCCTCATTGGTCTCTTATGATATGACATGATTTGAAGTCTTGCCTATCTTTCACTGGTTGGTTATCCATGACCTTAGTCATCATTGGATTGATATTACACACATTTGAATCTATTCTAAACGCTTATGGTCCAGATATCAAGTACATTCATCATTCATATTTTTACACTCATCAGGTTTCCCCAGTTGCTCATACTTTTCCTAGTCTAGCCCTATATCCTCATGGAGTTACTGAAGCCTTTATCTTTGTTGTTCCATATGCTAATGTTTCTGATATATCAGATTTTTTTCAGCCTCGTATCAGATCTGGGAAGGTGATACATCAGATTGGAAGAAATATATGTGATTCACGTCACAATTTTGCAACTATTCAAGGAACTGATTGTGTAACAAATTGTCCTAATTTTTTGTACTATTTAAGAAAAAGTATGCACAGATCGCTTTTCCATTTCAGATTGTGTTTGCATATCAGAGTTTGTTAGTAGCAAGAAGCATTCAGGTAATTCTCCTACTTCAACAAATGATGAGATACAAGGAGTCTCTCCTCCTCCTCCTTACAGATTCTACAATATAACACATGGTCATCGAGTTCATGATTTCTTTATCAAAGTCTTTCACCAGAAGCAGTTCATTCAGCTCATTCAAGTGAATATAAAGACCTATTGAAGACATGTTATTCAAATTTTGTGCCTTGTCCTTTCTTGAGGGAGGATTTTCCCCATAAGGTTTTGTCTCTTTCCTCACTTTTCTAGACATGAATAATTGTAAAGGGTGACCATAGCCTTGTTGGTGGGCCTTGCATGCACCTATATTTTTGACATACCATCATAAAGTCAAAGCAAGGTGTGGGAATATAATAAACCCACTTCATAACATAAATGATAAAATATTTAATCATTATTTGATTAATTCCTACCCACTAGCCTAGATAGTTGGCATCCACTTGCAACACATGGTTAACACTCGCCATATATACCTCGAGAGCGCTTTTATTCTGATTCTAGTTAGATCTTATCCACTTTATTGAATGTCGGATTTAGCAACTGCGCCTTTTTGCAGAGTCTGCCTTTATCTTGTTTTATTCCAGCTTTTCAGTGGATAAGGTAAAACTAGTCAACTAGGACACTGCTATATTTTGTTGCCAACTCATCCTCCATGATTTTCTCTCCATATTACAGGATTAGCATGTTTTTCCATCATACATGACAACTCACTCATGATTTTGCTAATTCGTGAGGTCCTTGACTGATTTGTGAAGTGCTTTAGCCACCTATGGGGATTTATCATATTTAGTAAGTGTATCTTTCTAAGCTTGATGAACTGTCTCCAATACAACTCAATTTTACCTATGAGAGATGTACTATTTATGTACACTATTATTCATCATTATTCAATGGAAAGATACACTCCAATATTCATCTCTTCATTCATGTGATTCAGACTCTATTCTTCTCTATATTTTTCCTATGTATGCTTGTGAGAATAATCTTAGTAGCAAGATCTATTTCTTGTGATTCCTCTTAGCACTAGAGCTGCTATTTCTATATGTTATCAAAGCACCCCTACAGAATAAAACAAAATGGCACGTAGTACAATACATATATGAACCCAAATAGTAAATACATTAACGCCTAAACAGTTATATATAGTCTAAAATCATATTAAACAAAATAATCGTCTAGATTAAGATACTCTATATTATTTGCATAGGCATTCTCAAAATCTTGACTCAATGCATATCATGTACCAACGAACAAGTCAATTCATGATAGAATGGGGCATCATTAAATACTTCAAATTTAGGTTTTATGGTAGTTGTTGGGTTTTAATTGAAATGACCAAATTTATCAACTTAGATAAGTCGAAATTACATTAATAATGTTGTAAATCTGGATTTTGAAAATTGAAATGTGTATCAACAAAAACTAAGCCATTAAGCTATTAACTTCTTTTTTTATAAACTCAATTTACATCCTTCTATTAAGAGAGTAAACAGTACAAAAAACTTGAACAAGCTTGCCTAATAGGAAATGAAACCCATCCTTCAATGTTCAAACCATGAGTCCGAAAACTATCACTGAAGTCTGCTTAAGGGGAAACCAGACTTTAAAACATTGATTGAGATGTCTTGATATCAATCAAAACCATAATAGATTGTTTGTTACTATGCATGACAAAAACTAAGATGAGCAGTCTAACTTATAATCAGAAGAAAAATATCTAAGCAATAACTATGAGACTAGTTGTTCTAATCACCATCAATAATTGGTATGACTGGCACCTTGGATCCTTAGGCAGGGAGCTACTTCAGCTATGGTGCATGCTTTGTTGTAAAAACCATCCCTATTGTATTTCTAGCTAAAATATTTAGCCTAGTATCTAGACTGGTGAGAGCTTTAATCAATAGATTATATCTATGATTAAGATAGTCTAACATCATTGAGGTTTTGGAGTTGCGATTGAACCTCTTGTGCTTTCCTATCTTGCTCTACCTGGTTGTCCATTAAAACGTTTCCTAACAATGTTTTGGTTTGCTAGTATAGGAGAATAGTTTTGGCATGTTTGGTCTCCCTAGAACTAGAATATAAATCTGCAATTCTTGTTACTCTATTTTTGCATGGGTAGAGTCCTTCGGTTCCTCAACACAAGCAAGCTTCTGCTTGTTGTAGCCTGCCCTTAACATTCTAAAAAATGTAGAGGTAGTAGATTGCCTTTGCCTCCTCGATTTCGTTTTTCACCCTTGGTATGTGGTCATAGTTATGGCTTTGTCTACTAGGAGTTCCCCTTTCCCTTCTATTGCAAACCATGGTTGCCGATAAAGGAAGCAAAATGAAAATTGAGAATTCGAGGGTTGAATTACCAAGAATAATGTATGCTACATATGTCTTGTGTTGGTATCCTGATTGATGGCCTCTTAAGTTGCTCACCTTCCTACTACTCACGAATTCACTATCATCGTTGAATACTACTTCAGGCGTGTGTTTGTTCATTAGGCACTGCTTCTCTGCTCTACTCCCTTTTCTGCATTCAACCCTCCTTCCTTTAGTTGGTTGTAGAACCATCTCAATTTCAAATTGTCTTGAATTCTTCCCTTTCCTCTCACTAGACTCAAAAACAACCACGCAACTCCTCACTCCATTTGTGCCATGGCTATAATTCTTACAATTCACGGAGCTCGAGGGTGGATCCCTTTCCTACTCAAAGTTTGAATGCCACTCGAAGTTGCATTGATAAGATTTTGAAGCTTGTCATTCTTCTTATCATCTAGACAATTGCCATCATCCACAATGATCATTAAGACAAGCACGATTCTCTATCATTACTCTCGCCATTGCTATGATTATCCATCTCAAAATTGGCAGCTTCACTCTTCACAGTTTCTCCTTCACTAACTTCCATTTTATTGTCCATCACATCAAATCAGCGTATAAGAGGAGTGGTAAAGAGCGTATCAAGACATTAAGCTACTAACTTTAGTATTGTATATTTTTCTCCTTAAATCATTAACTCATCTCAAGTACTGTAAATTTGTTCTTACTAATAAAAAAGAATTATATATATATATAACCTTTTTTTAACTTTGAACTATGGATTTATATTATGAAATGATTTGCCTAGTATGTAGTTTTGTTGAAATACAATGAATTCTTCAAATTATATTCCAATAAAAATCATATTATGAAATAATTTGGTTACTAGGTAGTTTTGTTGAAATATAATGAGTTTCTTCATAATAAAAATCAACGCCGAGAGAAATCAAAGGTATTGTCACTACTATTTGTAAATATTTACAAATAGTACCTAAGCAAAAGAAAATAGTTCTTCTTGGGCATCTACTACAAAAAGGAAGGTTTGTTTCATTAGCCCATCATTTCATTTGTAAGCCATGGTCACTTTGATCATTTATAATTAAACTGCCTTTCAATGCTCTATACATATTAAACATGGCCATAACTTAGTCTTCTGCTGCCCAAGATAAAAATCTAACTATGCCAAAAATTTCAAAAAATAACAATATGGTAAATTCATTACTCATGCCCAAAAAACGATTCTAGTGGAAGGCCCTCAAATGATTTACTTTTTTTTGTTTAATAAAATTGGTTGATCTCCTTAAAAATTCACCCAATCACTGCATTGAACCAATTTTTGCATTTTTTATACACTAGAATGGTTTGGATGGCCTCTAAAGGAACCAATCAACAGAGTTGACCAAGTCAAAACTTATCAAAATATTGACTGAGCTAAAAACTGAGTGATCATGTGTGCATAAGGGTTGAATGATGCTCTCTTATTTATATTAATAACCAACTACAACATCAGTCGATAAAATATCAGACTTCTGTTAGAGTAGGTGCATGATCCTTCGTGAAGCCCTTTACATATGGTCACTTACAAACCTAACCACATCGTTAAGATGGGAGAGGTGAATGAAACAAAGGCTAGGCTAAGGGGAGTTTACTTGTTGACTTTAACATTCTGATCTCTCAAAGAAATGGGACACAAGAATCCACTTAAACATGCGGGATAGATAACACTAAGGGATGGGGGTGCCTCACATATTGATAAAGTGATTAGAATGTTTCCAATAAACTTTGACAAGTATCCTTTAACTCACATCCAAGCCTGATTCAAGCTTCGTGGGGATCTTTTCTAGAGCCATTGTGCTAAGTGCACAACTGACTATAACTTTAAACCAGGTTCTAAGGAACTCTTAGAATTAGCAATCTCTTACTCCATCACATCCATGCCCTTTTGGGATCCATGAGGAATAATCATTACATAACGTTGGCCATCATTCATTTAGATTTTCCATTTCTTCCACATCTTGACCCTCTTACGATTTTACATGCTCTAAAAACCACAACTATTTGCAGCTTTCATCAAGGGTACTTTCAATTGAATTTCAATAGCCTTCTGGCTTGCATTTCATTTAGATATAGCATAAGGCATACTATTGCGTGGAATGATGAAAGGATTAACTTGTTTTGGGGATTAATGGAAAACAACCAGGTGACATAAGATATTCAACAAACGTACCCAATCCACAAGGTAGCATACAAGTAGAACAAGATCCATAACCAAGGTACACACTCTAAAGTCGATACACAAAAGAAACATGGTGTCTATCCAACATAGAGGTCTAAGTAGGGGGGATGTCTTTGATCTCACAAGCCCAAGTCCAAGTCCAAGTCAAGGGTAAGATGTCAAGGATGAAAGCAACAGATGAGTGGAGACAATAAGAAGTGGTGCCAATCATAGCATAGGTATGGTTAAGTCTGCATAAGGTAGGCAATACTAGTGAGCATAAGTAAAAATCTTAACATTCAAGACCATAAACCAACTCATAGTGGCAAGTCTATGATATCAACCAAAACACAACATCACCATTGTAGATCATTATAGTTAAAGTTATTAATATGAGCAAGACAGGCAAAGAACAACACCCAAATGCAACAGATATACCTACTCATCCATATACATGTCTCTGACAATAGCCATGAAGAACACCTCCCACTACAAGGTGACAAGGAAATATATCGATTGTCTACTTTGTTATTCTGCTAAGTGAACCATGGCTAAACCAAAAACATCTCAATAGGGTCATGTTGCACTAAGTCCTAACAACAAGCTTTGTTGTGTTATTTGGTGGGCTTTGGTTAGCTCAAGAGAAGACTCTGCCTAACTCTAAAACTATAAGCACAAGATGGAAGGGTAAAAACACTCAAATTTCCATTTCGGAAATCAAGATTTGAGGTTGACTTTACCTATACCCACCTTTGAACAAAATTATTTGTAGCACTTTGTTTGGGTGTACTTGCAACCTTATATAAGTTTCTTCCTTTGATGCATCTATGTTAATTTTTCTATCTATTTTGGACTAGGACCAAGATTAGCAAAATTTTGTTGAGATAATTTCTCACTTTAGGACTCGTGATAATTCGTGGTGGACTATTTTTTTGGACCAATACTCAAAAAACCAAGGCGTATCAACTTCTAGTATTGTTAGCATTGTAGGCACCAAATGTGATTTCCTTTATTAGAGTTAATGGAAAACACATTATTTTTCTTTTTGAAAATTATAAACACTACAAGCTTTCAACACTACACCAACCTTCTTTGAAAGGAGATATTCATTATTAATTAATGTGTTTTGATCAACTAACAACATTATTCTAAAAAAATGAACTTGAACCGTATTTTATTTTGGCAAAGGCTAAGCATCCCTAGGAGTTTGTGCTCATCCTGAGGTGCTTAATTTGTGTCGTTGGATGAGGTGGAAAAGTATACGCACCCTTGGGAGTTTGTGCTCAACCCAAGGTGCTTGACTTGCATCAGTGGATAAGGAAACAATGCCTCATCAAACAACGCAACTTAAGCCCCTTTGAATGAGCACAAACTCCCAAGGGTGCTTAGCCACCTCATTCAATGACACAAATCAAGCACCTTAAGAGGAGCATAAAGTACCAAGTGTGCTTAACCTTTTCCATTCTATTTGATATATCCATTTATAATAGCTAACTTTCCAACTTATGATCATAAATTAATCCAATTTCATGGGTTAGATGACTAAAGTTGTTTAGACATGCTAATATGTTATCTTAATTTTTAAAATTGATAGTAAAAATTCTATTTAAGATAAACAATTTTCTTGAAATAACCACTAATGTACCTTGCTCAAAGTTTAGTGAAAGTTATGCATAGCAAAATCCTTGATAGCTCCATATGTAAAATAAGCGAAGTAAGAAAACATTGGCTTTTATTTCAACAAATAGTGAAAAAAGTGTTAAAATAATGGAACTTCAAAAGTTATTCTATTTGCATTATTGTTATTCCACCATTTGAAGATGCCCTTGATGTAATTAGTCATGTAAAAGTCATCAAGTAAAACCTTCATTGTAAGTCGTGGCAATACTACCCACAAAAAATATTTTATAAATATTATTTTGAGTCTTTCTAGGTAGGTCGACCCTAATTAGAGAGCCCGGTCGACCTATTTAGGTAATTGAGTCACTCACCTGATGAATATAAATACGTGAGGCGCCCCCTTCATTTGTACACACTTTCACTCAAGCAAGCTCGCTAGAGAGAGACGAAGAAGTGTGCTAGAGAGAAGAGGAGTTGTCGTTGGGTTTTACACTGTCTTAGTTGATTTCTATATTGAGGAAGTTTTGCGGTGTTTTCTCCGTATGGTTTCCCCGAGGAAAATCTCAGTGTTCTTTGTGTTGCTTTGCTTGTTGTTCTTTCAGTGATCCTACTATTGTAAATTGTTTTAGAATATCATCTAAGCAATTAAGAAAACTTAACATGGTATCAAAGCCAGCCTAAAAGGAGACAATGTGAAACTAGGGTTTGTTATTCTGAATAATTCCCTCAACATATTAACCAGAAAAGAAGGCTCACTCATCTCGCCCTAGGAGGGCGCATCTTTCTGTGAAAACATAACTAAATTCTGAGAAGTTTCATTTTTGGGCCCGACACTACTACCGAGAAAAACTAGGGCTTCAATTTTTCAAGGTTCCATCATCAAGCTCAAGAAAAGCAAGATACAGTCTAGCTCACCTTGGGAAGGAACACATTTTCCACCACTCAGCCCTACAAGTGATCTCAACTAAAAATTATTGTTTTACCATCAAACCCTAGGTCAGCCAGAAGCAGTTTTTCTAAGTAAGTATTGTCTCTTCCATTTCCATTTGAGGTTCTAATCTTGCTTAAGATGGAAAGCAATACCAAGCTGGATGAGAAGCTTTGAGGGTGTTGAGAACTTCTGAGCATAGAAGTATAGGATCATGCTCATCCTAGAAGAGAATGATCTAGAAGGCTTCATAAATGAGGAAGTTGCAGAACCAAAAGGAGATGAAGCAAAGGCCAAGCACAAGAAGGATATGATCAAGGCTAACAGGATCATAGTTGACTCCATCAAAGATCACTTGATCCCTCAAGTATCTTCAAGGAGAACACCAAAGGAAATGTTTGATGCCCTGTCTAGCCTATTTGAAGGAAGAAATATCAATAGGAAGATGACCCTAAGAAATCAACTCAAGAGTGTGAAGGTTCAAAAGTCAAAGACGATGCAATCATACTTCACAAGAGTATCCCAAATAAAGGAGCAATTGAAAGCTATTGGTGACATGGTAGAAGAAGCAGAAGTTGTAATGACCACCTTGAATGGTCTCCCAAGAGAATGGGAATATTTCATTCAAGGAATATGTTCTAGAAGAAAGTTGGCAGGTTCTAAAAGTTATGGGGAGAATGTGTTCAAGAAGAAGAAAGAATAGCAGTCAGAGAAGAGAAGTTGAATGAAAATGAAGATCAAGCTTTGATAGCCCTTACCAAAAAAAAAGAACAAGAAGAAGAGTCATGATCATCCTCCCAAAAGAACTCAAGGGTCTAAAAGGAATAAGAGGGTCAAGAAGGACTTCTCAGCTTTTGAATGCTTCACTTGCCACAAGATGGGAGAATGTGTTCAAGAAGAAGAAAGAATAGCAGTCAGAGAAGAGAAGTTGAATAAAAATGAAGATCAAGCTTTGACAGCCCTTACCAAAAAAAACAAGAGGAAGAGTCATGATCATCCTCCGAGAAGAACTCAAGGGTCTAAAAGGAATAAGAGGGTCAAGAAGGACTTCTCAGTTTTTGAATGCTTCACTTGCCACAAGATGGGACACATCTCCATAAATTGTTCCCTAAAGGCAGAACGACTCAAGAAGAGGAACAAAAGGTTCCAAGCCCATGCAGTTGAAGATGATGATCAAGAAGATGAGAAGAGGACTAAAGAAGATGAAGATTCTTATGTTTTGATTTCAGCCCTCACAAGTTCAATTTCACCTAGAAGTGATACTTGGCTAGTAGATAGTGGTGCCTCCAAGCATACGACAGGTTACAAGGATTCCCTCTCGTCTTATACAAAAGGATTACCCACAAAAAGTAATGCTCGAAGATGATTACCAATATCCCATTAAATGGATGGGAGAAGCCTCTTATAAGCTAGATTATGGGAAGTCCATGAAGATGAAGGATGTTCTATATGTCCTAGGTTTAAAGAAGAATCTCATTTAGATCTCATCTTTAGATAAGAAAGGTTGCAAAGTTGCTTTCGTAGATGGTTAAGTCCTCATGTGGACAAAAGGGAAAACTATAGATGATGCAATGGTGATTGGAGTTGAAGGAGGACTCTACAAACAAAAGAGGTGTGTCGATTCAACCTTGATGACTAGCATCGTAAGCCCATGTGAACTATTGCACAGAAGACTTGCTCATATACATTACAAAGCATTGCCAATTGTGAGGAAGGTGGTGACAGGTCTACCAGAGATCCAGATAAACCATGAAGGAGTGTGCAAAGGATGTGCACAAGGAAAGAACACTAAGAACCCTTTTCCAAGTAGTGACAGTAAAGCACAAGGGATCTTAGACATCGTTCACTCAAATGTATGCGGACCAATGCAAACTACTTCACTAAGAGGGTATGTTTACTACACTCCTTTATTGATGACTACTCCCACAAAACTTGGATCTATTTCTTGAAGAAGAAAGATGAAGTATTTGAAAAGTTCGAGGAGTTTAAGGCTCTTGTAGAAAACCTCTCTGAAAAGAGGATCAAGATCTTAAGATCAGGTAATGGAGGTGAGTTCACATCAGATGAATTCAATGATTACTGCAAAGAAGCTGGGATTAAGAGGGAGCTCACCATCCCCTATAATCCTGAACATAATGGTGTGGCTGGAAGGAAGAATAGCTCTATCATGGAAGCAGTAAAAGCCATGATCCATGATCAAGATCTACCTGTGTACATGTAGGAAGTAGCAACTAGAACATCAGTCTATGTACATAATAGAATCTCTCACAATGCTCTTGGAAATAAGACTCCATAAGAGATGTTTACTAGAGAAAAGTTTGAAGTTGGATCCTTCAGAAAAGAAGGGATCGAAGTTGGATCCTTCAGGAAAGAAGGGATTGTTTGTAGGATATAGTGAGCAATCAAATGCTTACCAGATCTTATATCCCAAGATACCGTCAAATTGAACTTAGCAGAGATGTCACATTTGACGAAGATACAACATTCAGAAAGTCAAGGAAAAATCAGAAAGATGAAGAGAAGCGTGAAGCTCCTAAAGTTGCAAAAATCTCCAAACCAGTCAAAAATGATGAGGAAGAACAAATACCTGAGGATCATGACATGACAAAACCTCAGAGACATGAGTTTCCTAGTGAGATGACCTCACGCAAAAGAAGGCTTGCTTGGGCACGTGAAATAATTGAAGCAGAAAGATATGGTGTTCTAGAAAGAACCATCAGAGAAAGTAAGAAGCCTAAACCATACCCTAGTTATGTGGCTTTGATATGTAATCTCGTTGACGAAGAACCTACATGCATTGAAGAAGCAATAAAGCAGAAGGAATGGGCAGATGCCATGGTCGAGGAATACCAGTCCATTATAAAGAACGATGTATGGGAAGTAGTACCAAGACCAAAGAACAAGTCAGTAGTATCCTCGAAACAAAACTACAAAACAAAGCATTCAACAGACGACAGTATAGAGAAGTACAAGGAAAGATTTGTAGCTCGTGGATTCTCTTAGAAGGAAGGAATCAACTATGAGGAGACCTTTACACCATTCGCAAGATGCACCTCAATCAAAACCGTCATTGCCTTCGCATCCAAGATGAAGTGGAAGTTACATCAAATGGATGGAAAAAACGACCTTCCTAAATGGAGTAATATAAGAAGAAGTATACATTGAGCAATCGCAAGGAATTGAGACAAATGATCAGAAGACTCATGTATGCAGACTAAAGAAGGCATTGTATGGGTTGAAGCAAGCACCTAGAGCATGGTATGGAAAAATTGATGGCTTCCTGATGAGTTTAGGCTTTCTTAAGAGTAAAGCATATTCCAACCTCTACTATAAGGTTGAGGATGATGGACTTATGATATTACTACTATATGTGGATGATCTATTTTGTATAGGTGAGGATAAGCCCATCAACGAATGCAAGAAGCTCGTTGCAAAATTTCAGATGAAAGACCTTGGTATGATGCACTATTTTCTAGGTCTTGAAGTATGGCAGTATCCAAACGAGATTTTCCTAAACAAGGAAAATACGCAGTTGAGATCCTAAAGAGATTTGGGATGATAAATTGTAAGGCTATAACTACTCCGATGACAACAAATTTGAATATTTTGAATGACGATTCTTCGAAGATAGTGGATGTTACCTTATACAGACAAATTATTGGTTCACTTATGTATTTGACCAATACGAGGCTAGATATATGTTTTGTTGTAAACACCTTAAGTGAGTATATGGTGGAGCCCAGACATGTTCACCTAGTGGCAGCAAAACATGTGATGAGGTACCTGAAGGGTATGTTGGATTATGGTCTCAAATATGCATCAGATGGTGAGATCAGATTACACAGATATGCAAACTCAGATTGGGCATGAAGTGTCGAAGACAGAAAGAGCGCTTCAAGATGTTGTTTTAGTTTGGGATCAAGTATGATCTCACAATTGAATAGAAAGCAGTCCAATGGTGCCCTCAGTACAACAGAGGTTAAATACATTGCAGCATGTTCATCCTATAGCGAAGCAAGATGGCTTCGCAAGATGTTGGTAGGATTATTTGATGTAGAGATAGATGCGATTGATATCCATTGCGATAATCAGAGTTGTATTAAGATGACAGAAAACCTGGTGTTTCATGATAAGTCGAAACATATCGAAATTAAATATCACTACATCTGGGATATGGTGCAGAAGGAAGCTGTAAAGCTCAAGTATGTTCCTACAGAGGAACAAGTTGTTGATGTATTGACCAAACCTTTGTCTCGTGTAAAGTTTGAATACTTTCGAGACAAGCTTGGTGTAGTTCGAAAGGACCTCCCTCGAAAGACGGAGTGATGATGACGTAGTAGGTTTCTAGTTGCAGTGGTGCGGTAGCTTCTCGTCGGTAGGGTATGTCTGGCTAGGCTTGTTTGGATAGAAAGAGTTAGTAAGCCAGACTAGGGTTGTTTGATCCTAGGGGGATTAGTATGTCTAGCTAGGCTTGACTCACCAGAAAGAGTTAGTAAGCCAGACAATGCTTGTTTGGTCCCCAGGTATATCCATCTATTTGGCTAGGCTTGTTTGTCCTGAAAGGGCTAGTAAGTCAGACAAACGCCCGAGTGGATCCACTAGAGAACCCACTGTGATGCTACTTCAGATGTCCTAAGGGCAAGACGATGTGGTTCCAGTACTTTGTGTTAATGCCAACATTTCTGTGTTGATGTAGACGATGTGGTTCCAACACTTTGTGTTGATGCCAACATTTCTATGCTGATGAAGAAAACGTGGTTCCACCACTCTATGTTGATGCCAGCATTTCTGTGTTGACGATGATGATGTTGTTCCAGCATTTCTATGTCGTTGATGATGATGTTGTCTCAGCATTCTCTGTTGATGATGATGATGTTCCAGCATCTCTATGTTGATGATGTTGATGGTGCTGATGATGATCTAGATTTATTTGTTGATGATGTTGCTTTAGCACTAACATGCTAATGATGTTGTTGTTGTTCCAGTATTTACATACTAATGTTGCAGATGATGACCCGGTATTCACATATTGATGTCGCAAATGATGATGTCCTAATATCCACATACTGATGATGTTCCAAAAGATGATGATGTCCCAGTACTCACATGCTGATGGCAATGATGATGTCCCAGTATCCATATGTTGATGATGTTCCAAGTGATGATGATGTCCCAATACTCACATATTGATGACAATGATGATGTCCCAGTATCCACATATCGATGATGTTGATGTTGATGATGACCCAGTTGTTCCATGATGATGATGATGATGATGCAATTCCAGATTGATGATGAAGATATATGATGATGTTCTAAAACTTCCTATAGCATATAGATATTCACTAATGAGTTGTACAATTGTTGTTGTGGTTGTTGTTGATGATGTAGAATACATTCCTAGTTAAGAGGGAGTGTTAAAATAATGTAACTTTGGAAGCTATTCTATTTGTATTATTGGTATTCCTCCATTCGAAGATGTCCTTGATGCAATTGGTCATGTAAAAGTCATGAGGTAAAACCTCCGTTGTAATTCGAGGCAATAGTACCCACAAAAGTATTTTGTAAATATCATTTTGAGTTTCTCTAGGTAAGTCGGGCCTCATTAGAGAACCTAGTCGACCTAGTTAGGTAATTGAGTCACTCACCTGATGAATATAAATAGGTGAGGCACCTCCTTCATTTGTACACACTTTCGAAAACTCAAGCAAGTTCGCTAGAGAGAGAAGAAGAAGTGTGTTGGCGAGAGGAGTTGTCTTGGGGTTTTACATTGTCTTGGTTGAGTTCTATATTGAGGAAGTTTTGCACAGTTTTCTCCCTTGTGGTTTCCTCGAGGAAAATCTATGTGTTCTTTGTGTTGTTGTGCTTGTTGTTCTTTCAATGATCCTACTATTGTAAATTGTTTTAGAATATCATCTAAGCAATTAAGAAAACTTAACAAAAAGGACCCTTAATGGTTTTATGGGATAAAAGCATTATGCATTGTTAATGCATGATATGAATAAACCTTCTATACAAGGTCACATTAATGGGATTTAGCTAGATTGGAAGTGGATCATTGTGACTAAGACCCCTATATTCCAAGGTGTCATTTCTCAATTGCCTTTAGTGTAGAACAATTGTGGACGATAGACCAAGAGATCTATGAGATTCTCGCAATATTGTGTGGAGTATATCAATATGGAATTATGGATAAAGAGATGGATCAAAGAATGATGAGTGATCACTTTTTTGGAATCATTGATATTGTCGTGAAAGACTACTTACAATTAGTGTGAATATAAAAAATGGATTGTGGTTGTAAAGGTTGTGCTACAGAAGATCAAAAGGGACTCTCAACAAACAATGGAAATGAAGGATTGGATGTTGACTTGAGGAGAGTGTTAGCTTTACCTATTGTTGTTGCTCCAAAGATGTTCTCCCTTTGACAGTGATATATTATGCTCGAAGCAAAACAAACTTTCACAAGTCTTGTACAACCTTGAACCCTTATGCATTGCAAGGGTGAAGGAGGCACTATAGATTATGTGCAATAACAATTATAGGAGGCATCTATGAATATGCCTTTTCCTTAGTTTAGGTGCTAGATTTTCTTTATTTAGAATGGCCTTATTTGTTCCTAAGTTAGGTGCTTCTTTATGTTTAGTTAAATGCAGCTCTTAAAAAAAAAAAGGTGCATGGCAAAAATGTGTTTCAAAAATTACATTAAGCCACATGTCTAATAATAAGCTGCTATATTCTAGGAAAGTATTTCATGCAAGTTGTGTGCCTTATTCTAGGCAGAGATTAAGGGTTCATCTTTGATTTTTGCACATTTTTGCACACCATTGGATGGGTTATTTTTGTGAACCCTAGGGTAAAGAAAAATAAGGTAGGAGTAAGATTCACTCACTTTTGAGTAGGTTTACAAAGATCACATAGTGGGAGTATTTCATCTTTTACAGTTGTTATTTCTTCTTTTCAAGTTGTAAAAAAGTGATGTGATTGATTGTTGCAATTTTATAGCTTGCTATTTGTTTTCACGTTTATGAGTTTGCAAATCTAACAACCTTCTATTGTTATGATAAATTATATCAATTTTTGAATTCCCAGATTAAGGTTTAGTATTTACAAGTGCATATATGTTTATCGCGTCTTAAAATTTTAACATGATAAACGAGAGCAAAAAATGATATTTTATAATCTCACACTGCAGAAGCCCCCCTCATCTTAAATAAATAGTATGGAGCTCTAAATGAATAGTTCATTGGACAATACTTGTTAAAGTTTTACAAATGGGGTAGCAAGCTAAGTGGCCTTTACTATGGATGAAAACTCCATAGATAAGCATGCTTGAGCCAAATGAGTATTCAAATAGATGACCTTCTTGGAAAGACCTCGTTACCTAGTGCATGTCCCAAAGTTTATTAACATTTTGTGTTTCATTTCACTGGTATCAATCCTGATTCTTTACCCTTGTGAGCATCACCAAATGCAATGAACAATAAGTGGATTATTCAAACTCATTGGAAATTGATCATTAGTTAGTGACACTCAATGTAAATGGTCATAGATGAATGACTTTGAATATGTAGTCAACACATAAAAAGAAAATGACATACCATAATATTGCATTACAGAATCCCCCCTCGTTCTTAAATAAAGAGTATAAAGTTCTAAGAATAGTTCGCAAGGCACAACACTTGCTAAAGTTTTGCAAATGGTCTTGCAAGCTAAGCGGGATTGACTATGGAGAAATACTCCATGGTTAACAATGCTTAATCTATAAGAGTCCTAAGATGGGTGAGCTTACAAAGAAGTATTGGTTACCGAGTGCAAGTCCGAAAGGTGACAATTGAGACTGTGATTCAGTTCAAAGGTTTTAATCCCGCCTATTCATCCCTATGAGCATCACTTGATGAGTGTTAATGGACTATTCAAATCATGAGAAATTGGTCATTAGATAATTGCGTTCATGGGAATGGTCTTCAATTTGAAGAGGCAGTTAATCCAAAATATTTTAAAATGCATATTTAAAAAAAAAATCATAATCTCAAACTGCAAAATCCCTCCTCATACTTAAATGAAGAGTATGGAGCACCAATTGAATAGTTGATAAGGCACAACACTTGCTCGAGTTTTGCAAATAGGGTAGCAAGTTAAGTGGGCATGACTATGGAGAAAAACTCCATGGTTAAGTGTGCTCGAGTCAAAGGAGTCTTAGGATGGGTGACCTTCCCAAGAAGTTCCAATTAGTGGGTGCAAGCAATAAAGGTGGTGATTGATACTATGTGATTCATTTCATTGGTTTTAATCCCAAATCTTCACCCCTATGAGCATCCCCTAATGCAATAAGTGTTAAATAAATAATTTAAACTCATGAGACATTGGTCATTAGTTAATGACACTCATGGGAAATGGTCATCAATGAATGAATTTGATTACGTAGTTATTCTAGGGGGGAGGGGGTTAAAATGATATCTCATTATGTTGGAAAATGAAAGCACACATCATTCTTTATTTTACATCATATTAGAGTTATGCATATGAAATATTCTAGGATCCATGTATGTAATGTGTTGTTAGCTATGGAAAGGAGTATTTCAGTGGGATGTGATGCCTTAGTTTCAATTATTGAAGCTAATATATAACTGAGATAGGTGATTGGACTTGTATAGGGTTTGTGGTTGAAATGCCTGTGAGACTCTAGTGATTATAATGGTGTTTATACCTAAGAGAGGCAATCTACACTTGTTGCGGGTTGTTGATCTATTTGTTTGTGATGCATACCAAGGGTTGCAAGAATGACCAGTCTCAATCTTAGAAAATGTGCCCAATAAAAGAGTGTTATCAACTTTACACCTTGGAAGTGCAAACTACAAATATTGTTGGAGGAGATTGATCTTTGGTGTTTTATGAAAGCTAAGGTTATAGTTCATATCATTCATGTGCAACTTATCGAACACAACAAGAAGGAAACCAGAGCAAAGAGAATCACCCTTCATTTCGTGAAAGACCATTTGATCTTTCACGTCATGAAGAAGTCGATTAAGGATATGTATGATGCCTTGATCATTCAATATCAAAGTGCACATACTCCCCACAATATGCTTCAAAGAATAAGCTTACCAACACACACATTACTGACACAAACACAATAGCTAGTTATGTTATGTAGATCATAAATATGAGGAGTTGGTGCCCATAGCACTAAATGGGTTCTCTTCACCTTGGAAGCACTTTAAGCGAGGTGTTTGTGCCTGCGAGACATTGCCCACCTTTGACATGAGTTAGGATGATTTCATCCAATAAAAAACAAGGCTATAAACATTTTCAGTGGGTGTGGAGATGATCCAAAACCTAGCCTGCATCAAGCAAGTGAGGAGAGGTAAGAAAGGAGGACCCAAAGGGGTCATAGGGGCAAGGAGGAAGAATAGTATTCTTCAAATCAAGGGAAAAATAAACTTTAGTTGTGTGAAATGCTTCATGTGCCACACGATGGATCACTATGCATCTCAATGTTTTACGAGGAAGAAAGCCAAGCAACAACAAAACCAATTCGTAGGTAGTGCAAAAGCTTATGTTGAAGCAAATGAGTTAGCATCTAAACTTGAGGAAGCATTCTACATGGTATCAAGCCTTTCCACGAAAATTGTTTCCAATGTGGTGTGGTATGTGGGCAATGGAGCATCCAAACACAACCTTCAACAAGAAGGCTTCTTACAATATTCAAGAACAAAAGGATGGCATCCAATTACTAGAGTGGGATCTATATCTTTCGGCATGCCATCAAGTTATGTTCTCGATTTGAATATTGTCTTGCATATTCCTTGTTTAACTAAGAATCTAATTTTAGTTTCATGCATGGAAGATTTATAGTGTGTCGTTGAGTTTGATGATCAACATATGAAAAACACAACCTTGAGCCCAATTGAGTTTTGTCTAGAAGATTGTGTGAAGGTTACCTTTACAAGTTGCTAGCAAATAAGAGAAATCTTGATACTTTAGTGCATGATAGTGACAACCTATACAAGTCGTGGCACAAGCGGTTCGATCACATGCACTACAGAGCACTTCCACTCTTGAAAGACATGGTGCAAGAATTCTTGAACTTCAAGATTGAGAAGAGTAGAGTGTGCAACGGTCATGCACTCAACTCGCATGCCAAGACCATTTTTCCAAGCAGTGAGCAACATATCAAGAAAGATTCTTAAGATGATCCATTCACATGTGTGGATCAACGACTTCAACTTTTCTCAAATAATTCAAACCCTTGGTTCATACTCATGCAGGTTGAAAGATAAAGGTACTAAGTTCCAACAGTGGAGGAGACTACACCTCCAAGGAATTTAATGCATTTTGAGAAGATGTAGGTATCAATAAGGACTTGACAATACCTTTCAACCCTCGAGAGAATGGGATTGTTAAAAAGGAAGAATTGACCAATCATAAATATAGCCAAAGCAACAATCCATGACAGGGCTTTTCCCCTATGTCTTCCAACAATATCATTGTCTGCGTTCTAAACATATGTCCTCACAACATATTGAAGGACAAAACTCCAAATGAAGGCTTTACTGGTGAGAAGCTGTAGGGATCACACTTTCATGTAATAGATTGTCTTGTTCATATTCATGTACCTAATGAAAGGAGTAAGTTTGAACCCTTAAGTAACACAAGGTTGGAATCATTGGTGTAAAATACACGCGTGGAAACGACCCGTTCATATGTATTATTATGTACAGGTGATTATGGCTAAGGCCATATTTTATTACACTTATTATATACTAGGTTTAGGGTTAAGGCCAACCTAATCAAACTTTGTTACATAAACTCAATAATCCTCTTGGAATGCATGCCCATGTTTTGTGAGCCCATAACACCTCTTGAAGGGACACGCCACTTGAGTTGTGTATAAATAGACAACTCAAAGCTCTCATTTATATCATCTCATATTGTAATCTTTGATCTGAAATACCAAGTGTATAAACCTAAGGGAACTTATTTTTGGCATTTCTTGTGTATTTTTGTTTAAGCACTTGTGCTTGGATTTTGCATTCTTTTCCTGGTGCACTAGACCCATCTCTCTCGAGAAATTTGTGAAGAAACTATTTTGAGAGTTTGGGTGAGATTGTTAGGAAGCCGTGTCAACCCTTCTCTTTACTTTGTTGGTATATTGTTGTTGGATGCATATGCTTTGTAAGTCATCCCGTGAGTATTTGTATTATCCCACATTCATGGGGAGTACTAGTTGTTTGGATTAGACTTTGTATATAAGTATGTGTTGAGGTCAATGAAGGCATCCACGAGTTATTTGTATGGAGCTTGCTCAAAGGAGCTTTCCCCATCAAGTGGTCTACAATCAATAAATTTCTTATGTGTTATGTTATTTATGTTATATCGTGCATTGTCATTATTTATTGCACGAGGTTTCTCTCAGAGATTTGGTTCCATCGATTCTTGTGATGGCATTTATAAATTTCAACATGGTATTAGAGCAGGTTTGAAATAACTCTCAATTCTTCCGGTTGGTTCGAAAACTATTGGCTAGTGGCATCTTTGTTACAATGGGGAACTAGGGTTTTCTTTAATCATCTATTCTAAGATTTCTTTAGGGGTTCTAGAGATATAAACCATAATCTGGGTTTCATCTTCCTTCTAGGGTGTTCTTTCACAATTTTCACCCTTCTTTAAGTCTATTGCCTTCATTCCTAAGATTACCTAAAGTTTTGTACCATGTGGATCTATAAAGAAGAATTTATGAAGTCTTCTTTCCATTAAGAGCCTTCATGTTGTTGTTGTTGATCTTGTCAATTCAAAGTGATCGTTTCCCCATTTGAATGGGACCAGCTATAGTTCTTAGCTAGATCAAATGGATACCCTCCTTTGAAGTAAAAGTCTATGGATGTACTTAGCAAGGTCACTTCCTACTGAAACCGATGACAATTATGACCCTCGTATGTTTGAAGAGGGACACAGCTTTTGGGTTGATAACACTTTATGTCAAGCATGATCTCATTCATCATACCAAGGATTACAAAGATGCAAAGAAATTCTAAGATACTTTCAAAACTCACTTTAGAACAATGAATACTACTCAAGTCAATAGACTTGAAACGAAACTCTCCAATCTAGGAGGAAAAGGCAAATGAAATCTAGAATTTGTAACTATTGTTCTAACTAAACTCTCTCCAACATTCAAATATGTTGCTCTTATACTTCAGAATATTCCTTCATTTGTCACGAATCTTGTAACTCCTTTTGAAGAGGTTTTCTCTAATCTCATACAACATCAAGTTATTTTGGGAAATATGGATGAATTACCAACCAAGATCAAGCCCATTAAAATGTTATGCCTACTGCTCTTAAATATGATCTTGACTATGGTGAAGGGGAATACTTGAAATCCTATGAAAAGAAGAGTTGTATGCGACCACTGCCATGAGGACAATCTCTTCAATTCTTGACTTGCTCGTTTTTAGAAAATTGAAGAGCTTGCAAGATCTACACTAGCAATGAAAAACAACTTTTATAAGAATTTTGGATCTTCTCATAGTGCACATTTTGCAGTACACTCTATGATTTGGTCCTCTTCTTCTCAATAAGAGTGTTTGTTGATTCTATGGCTACTTGGCACATGACCAAACACGAGCATGTTCTCTCTAATTATAGACAACCACACATTAGGGAGAAAATAGTGATTGGTGAAAATTCAGCCACACAGACTGGAAGTTGCAATGATATCATCATTAACAAATCTAAGTTTGGAGATGCTCTTCATGTCCGAGGTGTTGAGCCAATTCTTCTTTCTATTTATTGCATTACACATACCAATGAAAAGGTAAAAGTCTAGCCAAATCAATGGGTTGTAAAGGACGTGAATGATGATTTCAAAGTGGTTTCCTCCCAATATTGTGGCAAATCGAAACATATGTACAAGTTGAGGAGGACTCTTTCTTCCTCACAAGGAAAAGGGTTTCTTGCTATGGTGGCCAAAACAAATGGCATTAGTATATTATGTCACCATCCCAGCAATACCAATTTTGGTTCTTTGCAACATATGAGTCCTCTTTAATCATTGATAACCTTTCATAGATTGAACCACACTTTGGTGTCTATGAAGGGTGTGTGACGAGGAAACATCATCAAGAACCGTTTCCTAAGGATAAAGCAAGGAAAACTTTTCCGTGTTGCACTAATTCATATTGATATTTGTGAGCCTCTAACTTCATTTTCCTCACCTTCACCAATGTTTTTCCACTTTCTTTGGATATACATTATTAAATCTAAGGCTGAGGTGTTTGGGAAGTTTCAGGAATTCAAATCTCTTGTGGAAAATCCAAGCAATGAGAATATCAAGTGAATTAGCATTGATGGCGGAGGTCAATATATTAGCAATGATTTCACAATCAACAACAAAATGGAGTGGCATAATGAAAGAATAGGGCCATCATGGATATGGCTCACTACATGCTTCATTTCGAGAAAATCAAGCTTTCATTATGAGGAGAGACTATTTTCTACAACCTATATCATTAATAAAAAAACCTATTTGTGTTGCCACAAGTATGACTCCTTATTTGAAATGGTATGGAAACAAGCCACATATTTTGCATTCCAAAAATTTTGGATCCACTACATGGGCCCATGCTCCTGATGAAAGTTGAACCACATCAACATCTCCAAACTCCTACTACACTATGGTTGGCTAACACTTTATAAAGAGGTTATTTTCTACAAGGATCCTACTCACAATACTCTCCCATTACTTTTTCAAAATATTCTTCAAACAGATCTCAGAATGCTTCCATGGATCATGCTTCTTCTCATCACCATGCAAGCCTTCTCTCTCTACTTCTACAAGTACTCTCTCAAATAACTACATTATATGTATAGACTCTTATGGTTGATGTGAACCCTACTAATGATTCATCCAAGCTTCATGCTGTAAACATCTCTTCACTTATTTAGAATACTCTTACAAGTGTCTCTTCCTTTAGATAGGTCCAGGCCTATACCTAAGTGGGATATCTACACTTTTGTCAATATAGGGAAGTTTCTCAATGGTCCATCCATATCATATCAATAGGAATCTCCTCCACCTCAAGCCCCTCTTGGTCAAAATGCTAAAAAAATTTTAGGACAAATCCGATGCAATTGATTTTCTTGTTGGCCCATTTGAGCACTATCAAGAGGAATCTTCTCCACCACAAGCCATTACTCAATGTTTTAATATCCCTATCGAACTAGAGCGTCTCCCACCTAGATGTCTATGGAGGTAAATGTTGGGCATTGATGACCTTGATGGTTTTATGGAGCAACATGAAGTTAAGGGGGTATGATTTGGTCTTTTACTCGACAACAAGGAAGGAAGTAAATTTTGCAAACCTGTATTGCGATGAACTTTTAATTATGACCAAAGCCGTATTTTATTTAATTTATTGTATACTAGATTTATTGTTAAGGCTGACCTAGTCAAATTTGACATGTAGGCTCAATAACCCTCTTACAGTGTATGCCATTGCTTTGTGGGCCCATAACCTCCTCTTGAAGGGATTCCTCACAAGTGTTTTCAATTGTATCATCTCATCTTATGATCTGATTGATTTGAAATGCCAAGTGTTATAAGCCTAAGATCACCTAGTTTTGATGTGTTTTTCTCTTGTGATTGGCATTTTTCTCTTGGGTGCACTTGTGAATTTCTATGTTCAACACTTGATCTTGGCTTTTGCAATCTCTCTAGCACACTTGTTGGGAATCGATTTTAGGATTTAGATGAGATTTGGTTCCATCTATTATTCCATTGACCCTTGTAAATCTCAACACAAGGGTGTGATTTGTTGGTTATAGCAAGACCTCCAAGGCTTACCGAATCTATATTCCACAACAGCAAAAGACAGTGGTAAGCTGAGACGTTAAATTTGATGAGGATGGATGTTCCTCTAAGTCTCATTAGCCTCCAACAGAAATTCAAGAGAGGGACAAGTTTGTTGTCCCAAAGGTTGATCAAAAAGAAAAGAAATCATATTCAAATCAACCAGGTTGAAGTGAAGGAACAAAGGCCTCAGTACCATCTAGTTCAGCCAGGAAGGCAAGATGGCTTACCAAAACTTTTCAATAGAAACAAGACCATGTAAGAGTGCCAAATCCTCTTTCCAGGTGACTTGTCCCCCTGAGAAGTTTCCTACTTATGTTGCACTAATACCATTGATACGAAGGATTCTAGCAATGAGGTAGCAGCTGAAGTGCAAAGATGGCAGGACGATATGATGGAGATTTATGATGTCTGGGAAACAATTCCAACGTTAACTGTGGAGTCGATGATTGATTCCATGCATGCAGTTGTTGATGAAATCTTCCTTGAACAAAGGAAGTACACCTTGAAGATTCTGTAGGATCAAGATGAAGAGGGAGTAACTTGTTTTAGTGGAGAACACCTTCCTCGCAACGAGGGAGTGTTAACTTTACTGGCTATGGTTGCTCCAAAGATGTTCTCCCTTCAGCAGTGATGTGTTCTCCTTAGCAGTAGCAGGCTTTAGTAGGTCCTAAACAGCATTGAGACCCTTGTGCAGAGTGCAGAGGTTAAAAAGGAACTTTAGTTTGGGAACAGCAGCAGTTATAGGAGGCACATGTATGCTGACACCACCTTTATGCTTTTTTTTAGTTTTAAGTGCTTTTCCAGTTTAGTAGGCGCTGCCTTCTCTTTATTTAGATTGTGCTTCTCTGTTCCTAAGTTAGGGGCGTCTTTATCATTAGTTAAGTAATGATATTAAATTAAAGGCACATGGCAGAGATGTGTTTCCAGAATTAGATTAGGGCACAAATTCTAAAAGTAAGGTGCTCTAACCTAGGAAATTATTCCATGCAGTATGGTCACTTTATTCTATGCAGAAATTAAGGTTTCGTCTTTAATTTAGGCACGCCACTTGGATGTCTTGTTTTTGTAAACCTGGCCTTCTCTTAGATTATAAAAGAAAGGGAGGATAGGAGTGTGAAATACATTTAGTTTTTTTTAATAGTTTTATAGAGATCGGAATGTAAAGTGTTTTAGCTTATGCAATCGTATTTTCTTCTTTTCAGAGTTATATAAAAGTAATGAGATTAATTATTGCAACTATGTAGTTTGCATGCTGTTCGTTTTCAGGTTTGTGTTTGCAGATCTAGCACCCTTTATCTGTTTTTTTGATGGATTGAATGAGTTTTTGGAATCCTAAATTAGGGTTTAGTATTTATATGTGCAGATATGCTTACCTTGTCTTGAAAATTTAACAGAGAACAGTCAATGGCACTACCATTACCCGTGATTAGTGTACATAACTTTGAAAGGACATCACCACAGCCTGACCAAATACAAAATAAACAGGCTGTGTTTATTTGCTCCTAATGTTGAACCGATGGTAACTTTGCAAGGCAACATTGGTTGAAGATTGCAAAAAGAGTGAGTCATCAGTAAAGAACGTCTTGTTCAGTGCGAGCATCAATAATCAGTAGATACAAAATGATCTATTGTACCATTGTTTAATTTTGGTATTAGTTTTGAAAGCTAGCCTCAGTGATGATTAGGTAGTCCAAGAAATATGATATTTACTAAATTCCATCACTCACAGCCTCTTAATATATCTGTAAAATAAAATCTGCTCCACTAGAGTCCAGAATGCATATAGTATCTAAGTATAGTTTTTCCTATAATATTGTTTCATGTTTTAGTTGCGAAGTGATGGAACTATCAGAAAAATGGTGAAAATGACCCTTAAATTGATTGCATAAGGTGACATTCTAAATTTGGCATTTAAGTGAAACACCTCTAACCTTAAAAGACACATGTTATTATTAAGTTTGGGGGGACCCTCTTGATAAGGCAGTGGCTACATGCAAAGTAAATTCTTTAACTTAGCGTGATTTTCATTAACCTATATCTGTAATCTAGCTGATCTAGATCTATTATCTATTTCTTTCTTCCTTTGAGATGAGCCATATTTCACATGCATTAAGTGGTAGTACTAAAGTCTCAATTTGCCCTAATTATACTCATGAACATGAAACATCCCTTTTCAATTCAATAGCTATCTCTGTTAGAACAAATATACATTTCCAATCATTAGCATTGGCTCCAACAAGTCCAACAATATTTTCATGCAGTCGAATTCACCAAAAGAAAAGGAGATATATAAGCCTCTTAAAAAAAAACAAGGAATACTTAGCAAAGAGGAAAGACAGTACAGAGAATCCCTTCTAGAAGAACTGGATAGAATAAGATGTACCACCACAGAGTGGTTGGTTGGACAACGAGCCAAGAGGAGATCTTGAACTAAATGCCACAAACCAAAAAGCAAGGAAATTTATAGGAAGCAAACACCACCTACAATGGGATAGGAGAAGGATAAAAGCACAATTTATTTTCAACGCTTTGTTATGCGCAAGCAACAGAGGTCCAACATAGCCAGCTTTAATACCTCAATCGACATCTAATTAGAACAGGGGATCGAAATCAGCAGAACGTGCAGGTGCAGCAGCCGTCCAGAATTAGGAATAGTCAGTGCAGGACCCTAATTTTTCATATAAATATATGTTTATAAGGGAAAAAAATAAAAAACTATCAGGCTCTTCCTTGCATTGTTTGGACGATTGGTGCAAGTGACTCATATTAGTAGTGGTAAAACATCAAGAGAAGCATGTAGCAAGCTGGTTAACATGCATGAATATCAAGCCATTGCCATGAGAAATATCTGAGGAAGTTTTTCAAATAAAAATGACAGCCATAGGATGTGGTCAAGCACATCAATCAATTCAAATCTCAAGCTGTTTAACATGTATATGCATATCAAGCTGTCACCATAAGATATATCTAAGGAAGTCTTCCCAAAAGAAACATGGCCATCAAAAGATGTGGCCAAGCACATCAATCACTTCAAAAATTTGTGAGAGCAGCTAGCAGCAGTTGAGGCACCAATTCAAGATGTACCTGCAGTAATCGCCCTGCTTGGATGCCTACCCAATTCTTACTGAAGTCTGATCACTTCACTTGAGAGAGAGAGTCCAGATTAACATCGCATGGGGGCACACTGGTTAACATGTAAGAAAATCAAGCTGTCACTGAGAAATATAGGAAGAAACTTTTTAAATAAAGAAGACAGTCATAATATGTGGCCAAGCACATCAATCACTTCAAATCTCAAGATGTTTAACATGTATGTATATAAAGCTGTCACCATAAGATATATGTAAAGAAGGTTTCCCAAAACAAAGATGGCCGTCATAAGAAAACACTTTAAAAATTTGTTCGAGCAGCTAGCAGCAGTTCAGGCAGAAATTCAAGATGTACCTGCAGTCATCACCTTGCTTGAATGCCTAACCAATTCTTATAAAAGTCTGATTACTTCACTTAAGAAAGAGTCCAAATTAACATTGCATAATTGCATACTATGCAAGAGAAGACATGAAAGAAATGTTCAAGGTTGACAGGCAAATAAACCAAAATTCTCTTTCACAAGATAGGAAGAAGTTCAAGAAAAGGTAGTTGATCTGCAGTGACAAAATAAGAGCCCCTTGCAATTAGATTGTAAATCGCCAAAGAAGAAGGTACAGAATCACAGATGTAGTTATTGCAGAAACAAGGACACCACCAAAAGAGTGTTGGAAAAGGATTGCAAATGAAAAGAAGGATAAAGCAAATGTGGCAATTTAATTTGTCACCCACAATTTCAGATTCTTCTAGAGGCTTCTAAGTTCCAAAGCTACTCAACACATGATACCCAGGAAAAAGTGGTTCATTGCATACAGCATAATTCCAGGGAGTCGTTAAATTGGCTAATGACAGCAATCATAATTAGTCAGATCAGTAAATATTGCCATCAAAATGCTTGGTAAGGCTCATACTTGCAGCATTTGTGTTTGTTTTGGAAGGCAATAAATTTTGCAGCTTATGCCCAAAATCGAGGTTACATGAACTGTGGATTGCGGATAAGAATCAGCGAAAGGTTGGAGGATAGGGTAAAATAATGAAAATAACAAAAAAAATGCAGTACTGGCTCTCGTTGTCTGCGGCGAAGGCATGTAATTCCCCCCGTCAACTTCCCCTGCAAAAAGCACCGATGCAGCATCGGTTTTTTTATTTTTATTTTATTCACCATCGGATTTTTTATTTTTATTTTATTCACTTTTACTGGATCTGTTTCCTCCTTTTGTTTTATCTTTTTTTCATTTTTACTAAATCCGTTTCAACTTTCCTGTAGATGGAAGCAAATCCTGATTCTCTGGAACCATTTCCATGTATGGGAAACAGATCCCATATTGCTGGAGCCAATTCTCAAAGCCAGAAATGGTTCTCATCAAAATTGCAACAATTTCCAAAGAATCTGAAACAGATCCCTGCTTCCACAGTTTCGATCCATAATAGAAGCAGAAGCAGCACCTTGTATCAGTGATTCCGGGCCCCAGCAATAGAGGAAATAACTAATTACTATCAAGAGCTATAGAGGGCTCAATTTTACAACTGGAGAAAATAATCGGCAGTTTGAATCCTCTTTGATGGAGTTAGGCCACTTCCTCTGCTCACAGACGTGTGGTTAAATGAGATCTTGGAAGCAGACACATTGGTGGAAGAGATCAATAAGGTATCTAGTCATTCCCATATGACAAGACTCTTGGAATGGATGGCCTTGACCTGACCAAAGGGATCATTAAGATGTTGACAGAGTAGATAGTTATGTGACATTGTATCTAGAATTCAACACAGAAGCAAGATCTAGCCTTCAATAAATGCCACTTGCATGGCCTAGTACCTAAACAAAGGGTCTCCAATGAAATTCGAAAGTGTCATCCAATTTCACTTTAAAATGTTACAAAATAGTCGCTCAGCACATTTGCATTCTCCTTTTATGTCTCTGGTATTTGCTCATCAAACAGGTTCTCTCTTCAAAAGGAATACAATGGACAACATCACAAACATAGGAGAGGCTTTTCACAACAACAAAACCTGGAAACCATGGAAAGGCTTATGACAAGTTGCAATGGGACTTCTTAATTTCAATCCTCCTAGCACAACCTCCCTTAGGTTAAGAGCATTTTGCAAATGACAACTTTTCCATTTTGGTTAATGGCCAGCCAACCAAATTTCATGCGACTTCAAGGAGTCAAAGAAGGTTGTTCACATGCACCCTTTCTTTATATTTTGGTAGCAGAAGGCCTTTCTAGTGTCCTGGCATGGCTCCAAGAAGTAGCCCCCATAGTGAAAGTCAGCCACCAATTGTTACTATCAATACCATTCCTCTGGAGTGGAAGTGGATTGTTAGAAGATTGCCTTGACAGCTTCTGTGAAGCTAACAAAGCAAAGGCCAACTTCCAAATTTCTCAGTTGCTAAGTACCTTTTGCCCCGACCCCCATAGCTCAATAGTTGATAGACATTTTAGGAGTGTCTCTTATTAATGAGGATCAAACCTTCATATACTTGGGAATGCCCACGGGACTCTGACCTATTATAGTAGTTGACTGAATGTGGTTTCCTGAAATAACACAGAGAACCATCGATACTTTAATGTCCAAACAACTTAACCATGTAATGGCATGGTGACAATCAAATCCACACTCAATTTTATGACTAACTACGTCGTTTACTACAAAGAAAGTAACGACAAAGGTAAGAAAAGATTTTCTCGGACTAGCTATGGGCATCTACGCTCTCAACAAATTAATCAATTAAAGTCCAATAATTGGGATATTTGCATAAATGGGAATTCCCCTGGAACTCTGGCCTATTCTAGTAGTTGACTAAATGTCATTTCTTGAAAAAAAACAGAGAACCCTTGATGCTTGAACTTCCAAACACCTTAACCCGGTAGATGGCATGATGACAATCAAATCCACACTCAATCATATGACCCACTATGTCAACTTCACGTTGTTTGCTACCAAGATGGTAAGGATAAGTTTAGAAAATATTTTCTCAGAGTACCAATGGGCATCTAGGCTCTCAACAAAGTAATCAATTAAAGATATAGTGTGTGCTCCTATTTCTCATGGCAATCTAGCTATTAGAGATTTTGTGCTTCTTTCTATGGTAATAGAAGACAAACAAGTATGGCACCTTCTTAGTTTTGAAGGTCAAATCTGAAAGCAAAAATAGTAAAAGAGATACCATGCTTCTTTATATGGTAAAAGGAAGCAAACAAGTGTGGGACTTGTTACACCTCATACTGTATGAGGTTTCACATTGTAATTTTCATCACATTGCAGGAATATTTTCAGATCATACCTTTGAGGCATCTGGATGGATTTGGGGGATCTACATCTTCATGCATATTCTTCTCTTCTTCAGGATGGGATATTTGATGAAGATCTTTGGTGAAGGATATTCACTTCTCTATGGTGAATTATCAGGTTGATGGTTATCTTATGGTTGTATGCTACTTTTATACACTTGCTTCGTTGTTTTGACATATGGATGCCTCCTGGGGACTATATTGTTAGAGATAGAGGTATCTCGAGATGTCCTCCATATGGTTCTGCCTAGCATGGAGGTACATCATCGGTATAGGCAGTAGCTTGGAATGTGAGATGCACTCCAGCAACTGGCATGGATTCAATGATTGAAGACATGGAGTGATTCAGTGACTTCTTCAGTCAAATGTGTGGAGTGCATGATGCATGATGCATGAGAGATATGCATGTGCATGAGGGCAGGTGTGCATGTGCATGAAGTTGCATGATGCATGTGCATCAGATTTGCACATTGCATGTGCATGCATGCAGTTTACACAGTTTTTTATTGACAGCTTTTAACACACTAAAATGAATTTTTGCATGCAAATTGAATTAGGGTTTCTAAGCCCTAATATCACCGAAAGTTTATAAAAGGACATTCGAAAGACAAAAGTTAGTGTTGCTTGTGAGTTTGAGGCGATCAATAGTGCTGAGCAGCAAATCAGTTGAGCTGGGAGGGCACATTCATCTGAGAGATCTGGGAGGTCACATTCATCCAGGAGATCTGGGACATTTCTTCTAAGAATGAGGAGGCTTTTCATTCTGGTGGTGAGAGAGATTATCTCACTAGGTTCCTCTCGTAATTGAGGGGCAGAGTAGCTGAGACATGTTGCAACAGCAGAGGGGTGCACTTCTCCAGCTTAACCACATGTGTGAGTGTTGAGGCTCATGCCTTGAGTCTAGGAGGGCCAACAGAGGCAGAGGGGTTATCTTCAAAGATTGACGAGGCCACAAAGAGACCTTGGTCAGAGTTGGACTGAGGCAGAGACAGCTAGGGTGCACTTCTGAGCAGAGAGGCCACAACTGTACAACTGGGGGACGTCATTCAGAGATTGAAGACGTAGATTTTCATTCGATAATGCAGGGCACTGAAGAGGGGTAGAGGGAGCACTTCTTCAAAGGTTAGAGAGACAATACTGTTACCAAAGATTGACAGTGACAGTGATCAAAGATTCAGTTAGAGCAGACAGTTGGGGTGCATTTCACAAGAGCAACAGTTGCAGCCATGGTTGCAGGAACCGGACCGAAACCGGAAAAACCGGCCGGACAGCCTGGGTCTGGGGGTTTTCCAGTCCGAACTGGTCTCCCAAACCGTTTTGGCCCAGTTTGGTACCCCAACCACCGGGTTCGGTTCCAAACAGGTTTTTCCATAAAACCGGTAAACTAAGATGTTGAAAATTTGCTTAATAAATTACAGCCCATTTGGGAAATTAGGGTAACCTCCATTTTTCATCTATTGGGATGTATAGTTCTTAACCAAAGTCTTGCAATGAAAGCTTGGATACACTTCTCAAGCACAATAGATGGTTTGAGTGTAATATTTGATGAGAGAAAATGATTGAAAACACAAAATGGCGCGCTGTTTTCAGGCAACTGAGTTTTCATTATTAAAAATTTCATGTGCCTGGCTTGCCTAGTTCCAGTTTTAGGCACATTAAACCACTTGAAGTCCTCCTTTGTACCAACCCCTGTTGTGTTAAAATATGTTATTTATCTAGTTTATGGCAGTAATACATTTGACATTCATGCCACTAATTACGTTTCTCCATCAAGCCACTGTGCTCTTGATTCCATTTATTCATTTGGACAGCGTCCATCTTGAAATTTCCTCGCTGTGATTCCAAAGTTATTGGATTTGTTTTTAAATTTAATGTTATGATTCCTGAATGGATTTGATTTGCCACTCTGAATTTTCTTTTTTTTAATTATAAAAATATATTTATAGTTAGTGACGAATCAAATCCATTTAGGAATCTTGGTCTTTTCCCATCATATCTGGATCTTGGTCTTTCAAAGATCTTGTAGATTATCCTGGTAACTTAGCTAGGAACCTTTCACTAAAGCTCCAAAACTATTTGAAGACTCAAAACTAAGTTAAACCTGTGACAACATGTTAAGACTAACTTAAAATCACACATTTATTTGTAAATAAACATAAATTTCCACCTCCAATACAGTTTCTTGCTTCTGCTGCAAATCTATGATTTGTTTCTTTTATCCTTGCTATGGACATCAATCGTAATACCCCATGCTTCAAACTCTGTACAAGTCTTTTTATAGATGAGAAATACATGTAAAAGTATTTTATGTATTTTTGGTGGACCGGTTTTATGATCCAGTTTTTGTCCGGTTCTGATTCGGTTCCGGTTCTCAAGGTCGATCGGTTCGGTTTTTGTAAGATTGGTTGCAGCTGCATGCAGGATCTAGGGCTTTGATCAATCAGGTTCTCTTATTGTACTTCTGAATATTGATTGCACTCTCTCTATTATTTTGCTCGAGTTCGAGAATGAAGAAAGCCCCATAGATGTTGGTTTTCCCCTTTGGGGTTTCCAGGGTAAAATCTGAGTCTTAATTTGTGTGATTGCCAAGTTGTAGAGGTCTCATGTACTACTGATTATAGTCTTCCTTATATGCTTATATGTGATTTGGGATTAAGTCTTACATATATCTCGGATATAGCCGAGTTGAGATCTTGGATTTCTAAAGGGAGTGGAGACCTCTAGAAAATCTACATGGTATCAAAGCCTTGTTAAAGGTCAGGGGCAATCATACTCTGATCTACAAGCTGTATACCAGATCTGTGTGGAGCCTCGATTGAGGTATCAGATCTGTAAGAGAGTGGCCAAATCTACCAGATCTAAAGAGCAAGGTTTAGATCTGTGACAACAGAGGTCATATCTAGTAGATCTCAGAAGTTGTTGTCTAGATATGTGATAGATCTAGCATACTTTAAAAGAGTGACCATATCTACCAGATCTGAAGAGCAGTGTTCAAATCTGTAATTGTAGAGGTCATATCTATTAGATCTGAAAGGTTGAGGTCCATATTCGTGAGAGATCTGTCAGATCTATGTAGATAGGGGCCAGATCTGTGAAATAGAGACCAAATCTACCAGAGATAAAGAGCAGGGTTTCAAACCTATGAGAGTAGAGGTCAGATCTATCAGATTTATGAGTTCAAGGTTCAAATCTGGAGAAGAAGTACCAGATCTGTGCGAAGTCGCATCAGATCTATCAGAATGTGAGATTGGTGACTAGATCTGAGATAGATCTATCAGATATGTGCAAGCAGGCACTAGATTTGTGACAAAGCAGGGTGTTCCTTGTTCAATGACGCATATTCTTCAGAGATTGAGGAGAGGGTGCCTTGATCATTCAAACACTGAGTGACAGTCAAAGAGCATTTCTAATAAGCAGACAAAGAGACAGTCAGAGAGGCACATCCCTAAGAGAAGGAATTCATTCTTCAAATGTTGAGATAACATAGGAAGAGAGGGGAACACCTTTCATAGACTAAGAGGGGGCGCACTTCCCTAAGCAGAGATCCAGAGTTGATTACATCAAAGATCAGAGCATACAAAGGGCGCAGTTGTCAAATTGGTCACACGTTCCAGAGGGGCGCATTTCTTCAAAGACAGTTGCAGTTGTTGAGTATTGAGGGTTTCTCCCAGAGATATAGCACGCCTTCCAAGGCATCAGGTTCTTTTGTAAAGCTGATTGTAATCATTTCATAAATTTTGTGGCTCAGATTATAGAAATCCTACATCATATATGCGAGAACGAACCCTAGATCTGTGACAAAGAGGGTTATGCATCTAGCCATATGATCGGAATACGAGAAGTGTTCCTTAGGGTTTCAGAGACAGGCTCACGCATGCAATGGAGGGAGTTGGATGGGTTGGATTCTAACTCGAGCCAAGAAGTTATTTTGAAGGTGGCAGGAAGGATGCATGGACCAAAGTTGAAATATTTTCCCTCAATATCAACTCCGATGGATGAGGGATACAGTATATGGTGTTCAAAGATGGACAAAGTCTTCTATATTCAGAGGGAGTGACCTTGGATGCAACTGTGAGGCATGGCATCAGAAAGGGCACGATGTACAGGTTGTTGGGTCAACTTGTGGTCAGCTTCAAAGAGTATTTGGAGCAGTGTCCCAGAGGGAGTCTAGAGCTTGGATTAGTGTCAATGACAGAGGTGTTAGATTTTATAGATATAGCAATATAATTCAATTGCATATAATGAACAGGATCACCAAAAGAATAATCAAGCATAAAGGCATACAGATTAGGGAGCTCGTTTAACCACGATGATAATCTATCACCTCCCTATTGAAGAATGTAACTTCAGAAGATATTCTTATAGCACTGTTATTGCATTATTGGTGTGCCTCCTTCAAGAGATGTTATTGATGTACTTGGTCATGTAAAAGTCTTTGTAAGAATCAATGTAACCCTTGCATTGTAAGTCGGGTCAATAGTACCCAAAAGAAATATTATATAAATGTTATTTTGAGTCTCCCTAAACAAGTCGGCCCTAAGAGTAACAAGTCATCCATGTTAGGTAAAAAGGTCACTCACTTGAGCAGTATAATTAGAGAGGGCGCGCCTCTCATTTGGACACACACTCAACTCAAGCAAGTGCACAGGAGAGAGAGAGAGAGAAGAGGTTTGTTGGAGAAGAGAAGTAGTTGCTTTTGTCTTTGGGGTTTATCTTATCTTGGTTGGGATTGCACTTGGTGACGAAATCTATAATAAAGAAGTTGTTGGGTTTTCTCCCTTGTGGTTTCCCAAAGGAAGATCTTTGTGTTCTTTTCTCTTGTTGTGCTTGTCTTTCTTCCAGTGATCCTATTGCTATTGTTATGATTAAATGATGCTAAATGTTTAAATATCTTATATAACCATTAAAATTCTAACATGGTATTAAAGCTACCCTGAAAAAAGTCTTTGAGCAACTGAAACTGACAAAAGTTGGAAACTAGGGTTTCCTATTCCAAGCACGTCCCTTCACAAATCAACTGAAAAATGAGGACCAACTAACTCGCCCTAGGAGGGCGCATCTTTCTATGGAAGCAGTTTCAGTTCTGTGGACTTTCAATTTTTTACCTAACTACTGCCGAGAAAACTAGGGTATCATATATTTTGCAATTTTGTCCACGGATTTGGGAAAAGGAGTACATTGCTCGACTCACCTTGAGGAGGCACATCTCTCTCTCCAATCTTATTTGCAAGTTACCAAAGTTGAAAATTTAGGGTTTCTATGTCAAACCCTAGGTCCACCGGGCATTGAAGCACTCTTATTGGTAAGTTATATTCTCTCTATTTCCATTTGAGGTTCTCATTTTATCAAGATGACCAACAGTACCAAGCTCAAGGACAAACTTGAAGAAGCTAAGGACTTCTGGGAATGGAAGTATAGAGTGCTTCTCATTCTAGAAGAACGTGATTTGGAAAACTATGCCAAAGAAGAAGTTGCGGAGCCAGAGGGAGATGAGGACAAGGCTAAGCATAAGAACTTGGTCAAAGCCAAGAGGATTATTGCAAACTCTATCAAGGATCATTTGATCCCACATGTATCCTCCTTTAAGACTCCCAAGGAGATGTTTGATGCTTTGACCAGCTTATATGAAGGAAAGAATATCAATAGGAAGATGACCTTGAGGAAACAAGGATCCACTTGTACTTATGAAAAACTTTGAACAATAGGGAAAGGTGGTGTCTCACAAATGGAATAAGTTGATTTGAGGAGTGTCCATTCAACTTTAACAAATGTCTACAACTCACATCCAAGCTTAACTAAAGCTCTGCGAGGATCTTTTCTAGGACCCTTGCATTGAGCACACTTGTTTTTTATAGTGAAGAGATTTTAGGGGACACTTAGAATTAACTATCCCTTACTCCATCTTACATCCCAACTCGCTCTGTGAGGAAATAACCATTACATTTTGACACATAATGGCCAATAGTCATTTAGATATAGCGTTTCTAATACATCTGCTTTTAGGCCTTTCACATCCATTTCATATCCCTTTTATATGTGCTTAAAAGCATAGTTTATTTTCAATTTTACCATGGGCTTATGTTTCCAAGATATATAGCAGTAAAGCACATAAATACATGTAATGATGGTAGTACAATTTGCTTTGTGTTTTAGCTGATGCATGTAATGATGGAATCATCCACAATCAAGACCAAACATCGGGGACAACCGACCAAAGAGGTCAAGGCTTCAGAATCCCAACTCATCTAGGCTCAAGACCCAACACCAGCAGCTTCTCCTAGCCTAGGCTTTGGTAAGTTTTTTTGCACAACTCAGAGCTGAGACACATGACAACATGGGGTCTGTCAACATAAAGATCCAAGTGGGGGAAAAGATCTTCAATCTCACAAGTCAAAGTCCAAGTCCGAGGTAAATCTCAACATGGAAGATGAGGATGGAGGAGGAGATGAAACATGGTGTTGGTGCCAACACAGCAAGATAGGATAAGTCCGCACAATGTAGGCAATACTAGTGAGCATACATAATGGCCTTACATAAAAGATCGTCTAACTACTCATAAAACAAGTTATTCAAACCAATATAGTACCACTGTGAGCTAGTCATGCCAAGTTATAGCTATTAAAATAATCAATAGAGACAACATTGCACCCGAATGCAACTTGTATACCTGCTCAACCATATACCTATCTCTGGAACCATGTTGTTGATCCCACAATCACTCTACACTGAAACTTCATGGCAAGGAAAAGGCATCATCAACTAACCGCTCTGCTGAAACCTGAAAGTGAACCAAGGCTTTAACACATCCCATAAGAGGTCGTGAAGAGGGATCCATCTAACAAGGGTGGTCCCACTGTTGTTTCCCCTAAATAGTCTAGCTTCCTCTATATGTCTCTATCGATTATCATCATGTGGCACAAAAACTCGAATCAAGAAAAAGGACTGGCTCAAGTCTCGAACAGTATGATCTGCATCATGGTAGCTCCAGCTACAATATATGTGATAACAAAGCCAATGAAGGTGGATGGATTGATCTTCTAGCTCTCTTCCCTCTTCTTGAAGAGCACATTGCATTAGAAACCTTTCAAGACAAAATATGAGTCTTTAAGACTCATATTTAGTTAGCAACCCTCATGCAGGCAAATTACGGACAATACAATAGATAATTTAATAATAAGGTTCTGGTTTGATCGGCTATGTAACCATTGTTTGGTTAGCAACCCTCGTGGAGACAAATTATGGACAGTCAAATAGATAAGTTAATAGTAACATTCGGATTTGATTGGATACATAAGTATTGTAGTCCAAAGTTGAACAGAACTTATGTTTGCTTAGCTAGATGTTTAAAGTATCTCTTCACTTAGTTTGAATGCAATGTACTCTTACTACAATTACAATATGGGTGTACTCTCAAGAGTAACAAAAACCACTACAACCTTGCAACAAGTTCAATGGGTGTGTACTCTCAAGAGTGACCATTTCGACATTACTGCAATTATAATGAGTGTATTGTTGATGTTTCTCCTAGGGCAGCAATGGGCAGACATGCCAAGTAAGAAGGATGGAGAAGGAGAACAGCATAGACAACCTTTCTTAAAATGAAGAAGTTATTGAAGCCAATACAAGACCAATGAACGAGGAAGAAAGCCCCGATAATATGTGCCAAGTGGGTACATATGGGTACATGATATGTATTATGAGGGAGCATGGTGGGTACATGATGTGCATATGTTAGGTTGATCGAACTCAAAATATAAATGTGATATAATGTATAGTGGTCCCACATGTAAAGTGGACCCAAATGAAAAGTAAAGGACTTGTATAAATAAGAAGTCATGTAGCTCATTTGCATCATTCACTCAATAACATACACATCTTGGTGTGGCACAAGGAGGAAGAAGACTTGCACTATAGTTTGCTCTTAATTTGGCGATATTATGTATTTGGGATCTCTCTTTCTTGGCGCTAGCTCATGGATATCTATGTCATGAGATAAGTACCTTTTATCATGCATATGTATTGCGGTTTCTTCATGCTTGTGACACCCTTGTTGATTAGGGTTTGTTCATGGGCTAATTGTACTTGGTTTTCTGAACAAATTCTTCTAAGAAAGGTTGACTGGGTCTTCCCAGGATAAATCTCTGTGTCACTTGTGCTTGGTTATCTTTATTGGATCCTCTTGTTTTTGTTTTATTGCATATATTTATGGTTGAATATTTTATTGTATAATTTCTCTATGATTAATGGAATTCTGATAAGCATCATAAGGTAGTAATTATCTGGTATAAAATATAGGAAATATCAACATGGTGTCAGAGCAGGTTGTGTGTCGAAGTTTATGATCTATCGATTTGTTGTTTGTTAATCCATAAACAAATTGTTGGATGTGTGGATAAGGGCCCATGAATATAACGTTATAGAGTTGTTGTCTGAATCTAGCATATGCCACCAATGTACTAGCACCTATGAATTTGAAGGATGGAGCTACACATAAATATGAGAAGGATCAAATTGCAGAAGAGTCACGTTTTTTTGTATATCAAACCAAAAGACTGCAAGCCACTGTTCGCATGATTAAAGATTGTCAAAGAATTTCATAGCCACCCGCTATGGTATAAATACAATTCTATAAAGGCAACAATTGCTTCCTCACATCCATTGTCATGCGGCTCCGATGTTTTAAACCTCACTCGCAAATTCATGTCATGAAACCCCTTGGATCCGTGAACAAACTTGATACATAGAAAGAGGGTGACATCATGCGACTTGTTCAATTGATGCATTGATAATCAATACAAGGAGACGCTTTGATTCATTTATCCCTTTTAGATTGACAACGAACTGGTAACACATGTGGCACATGTTAATATAATACATGTGGGCATCGAAAAGCACGAATTTGATGATGACTAGCCTGGCAACTCCAAACTTGTGACAATTCCACTAAATGTATTTATCTTGTTTGTCTTTTTTTACGATGACTATATAATCAAAAGGCAAACGTTTCTGCCCTCGGACTCGAGCGTGACCTTTGCAAGGCTCATCTTTTTACACAAAGAGAGGGAGAGAGCAGTCTAGGAAACCTGATATCATAGTACAATGAATTTTGACAACGAAATGGGTACAAGGCTTACGATTCCTATATGATGAAAGTGTCGTGCAAAGCTTATGTCAATGAATTGCAAATGTGTCCTTGGGCATGTGAAAATTCAGCACGAGACATTTAGAAGCATTCACAGTAGAACTTTAACTAAGTAAGCTATGGACGAAGGTGACAAGGTTGTCAATGTGCAACAAACATTGCAAAGTACTTTAAATGAAACCTTTGTTGCATCTGGAGCTGAGCAAGAGTTTTCCCAAATTCAGCATGAATGGATCAGGAAAGATATGGGCAAAGAAGTACAAATCAAGGTTGTCGCATCACATGGGCATGAAAAAAAATCATCTTACTGATACTTTGAGGAATGTTCCCTTTGAACAAGGCTGTGAAATCATGGTGAATGATGGAAAAGAAGAGAACAAGATGAGACAAGATATTGATGATAAAATATTGCAACGACCCAAAGCTAGTGTTCGTGAGGCGACTGGAAACATTAGGAATATGGACAGTCTGAGGGTAATTCAGTGTAAAAGTGGAATAGTTTGAGAACAAATGAATCTGAACAAAGGGATGCTTTTGAGTCAATAATGGCACAATCTATGGATGATTTGAAAGTAATTGCACCAGAAGTTGGGCTTGATTCAAAGTCCATTAAGCAAGACAGCCATGACTGTGGGATTCCAAGAGGGAAAATTCCCTATCCCTTCTTACTATAATTATTACATTTCATTTATTTTCCTAGAATAAGGAAGTTTATCATGTCCATTATGTATTGTAACATGTTATACAAAGTCTTTTTTATGCATTTATATGACTATGGATTAATGAACAATAGGTTCATGTTGCATAAGAAATTGTCATTGCATTGAAATATAAATACGATTTGATTGAATTTCATGATTATGCAATGTTGCTAACTATTTGACTGTATTTGACTTATAGGAAAGACCATGTGCTATGACCTACAAGAGAAGGTAGATCCAGATGCTCAGCAAAGAAGACATTATGCAGTGTTCAGCAAAGAAGACATTATATAGGCTACGAGGTTAGCCAGCTTGTAGATCCATATGGTATTCGAAAGAGAGCAAAAGGATCATCTCAAAAGACCCACTTGGTGGGAGATGACACAGATAGATGCTTAGGGATCAACAGTGCAGAGAGAGCAAGATGCTCAAATGCAGAGGGAGTTGGCTTCAGAACAACAAAATGGATTTTTTGACAAAGGGAGCAACTGCAGCGGATGAGATGTTGATGTTTGTAGCATTGAGCAGACATTCCCCCAGTATTAGCCATGTGACTTGGCTAGGGGTGGATGGCTTGGAGGCAAGGCAATATCTACTCCTGGACATCCTGTGACAAGATGGGGAGATTGGACCTTACATGATGAGTAATGTTGATGCATCGAGCATCGAGCATAGAGTGGGACAATGCCTTCTCTCAAAAACCGAGGTTGGGTGGAAAGATTAGTCCCAGATGCTAAGAATGGGACGGTGACTTCTCCCAGACATCTTGTGACAGGGTGGGGAGATTAGTCCTGAGATGCTCAGAGTAGGGTAATGCCTTCTTCTGGACACCCTGTGATAGGTGGGAAGATTAGCCCTCAGTTGCACACACTATCCTCTTAAAGGTTGATCATCGTGCATTCCTCCAGTATTAGCCATGTGACTTGGCTAGGGGTGAATGTCCCAGAGCGAGGCAATGCCTTCTCCTAGCTATCATGTGACAGGATGAGGAGATTTGTCCCTTGTTGCTCACTCATCAACTCATAATGGGGCAGTGCCTTCTCCCGAACACTCTATGACGGAGTGGGGAGATTAGTCCATAGATGCTCACTCATCATTTATGCACATTAACATCCTCTCCAAGTGAAAGAAGAACTCCCAGAAGATAAGAAGAAGACCATTGAAGAACATGCAAGAAGAATACCTCCCCAGCTGAGAGGGAGTGTTGATGTTTCTCCTAAGGCAGCAAAGGGAAGAGATGCCAAGTAAGAAAACTGGAGAAGGAGAACATCATAGACAACCTTTTTTAGAATGAAGAAGTTATTGAAGCCAGTACAAGACCATTGAACGAGGAAGAAAGCCCCAATAATAAGTGTCAAGTGGGTACATATGGGTAAATGATATGTATTATGTGAGAACATGGTGGGTGCATGATGTGCATATGTTAGGTCGACCCGAACCCCAAATATAAATGTGATATAATGTATAAAGTGGTCCCACATGTAAAGTGGACCCAAATGAAAAGTAAAGGACTTGTATAAATAAGATGTCATGTAGTGCATTTTGCATCACTCACTCACTTAGTACATACAAATCTTGGTGTCACGCTAGGGTTTGCTCTTATTTTGGCGATATTATGTATTTGTGATCTCTCTTTCTTGGCTCTAGCTCATGGATATCTATGCCATGAGATAAGTACCTTTTATCATGCATATGTATGTAATGTCCCCATTCAAATAATTGCATAGCAGGACAATTCCACCAATCCTACTAGTTCCCTAGGTTGGATTGATACATTTGGAATTTTAATAAGGCAGCTAGTATATGATGTTTAGACATTAGAATGGGATAAATATGTAATAATGTAGCTTATTAAATAAATACAAGAGAAAATTGAAGTGGCAATGGAGCATGGAGACTATGGGGGCTCACACAAGCTAGAAATTTTGTGCCACAAGGCATCCTCCTCTTGCAATTTCGAATCCATGAAAAGCCTAAAGGTTCTTCGATGAGTTAGAAGGCTAATACACTTGGCCATATGCATCATAGGTCGAATTTGGGAAGAAATGTAACTTACATGGAAAAAGAAGACTCATTTTGAAGCTAGTGAGACACTTGGACGATATTCCCTAGCTCTATGACAACAATGTTGAAGATGCTATGACACCTATGAAAAATCAGATCTAAAGGCTAACATCTAACATATCTTACATGTCAGGTCGAAATAGAGCATCCAAGAGAGCTCTCATGTGAGTTGAGGAAGCTCAATGGACTCCTACTCGAAGTTGGGGAAGGTGGAAGGCTAGGAAAGGGAGGACACATGACAAGTCATGAGCACACACCCAAATTTGAATTGGCTTGAGTTGTGGATGGATTGGGAACCTTAGAAGGCTAAGGATGTTTATAAAATACAGGAAGCAACCAAGAGAAGGGCTTTTGATCATTTTCGAAATTGTCATTTGTAAATTGTGAGAGCTAGTGGATGTCTAGTTTTCTTGCCTTAGCCAATTTCGAGGGTGAAAGATTCCCAACCAAGTTGGTGTTTGGAGAGGCCACTCAGGTCTTTCATGGAGCTCTAATGAAGTTGTAATTGCAGGTGTAAGCTACAGGGCAACTCGTGGGTTCTTCTATTGCAGCACTTCATCTCAACCATTTCCAGTTTTCATTGCATATTCATGCTCATGGAGGGATTGCGCCTTGGGTGAGCTACTGTACTTTGTGGGAGAGCTTCTTCTAGTCTATTTATGATTGTAATAAGTTCAATATGCTCTGTTCTTCATTCTCAGAAATTTTCAAGTCGAAATACCCAAGAGTTGTATGTCAAATTGATTTTTAATGAGCAAACAATGGCCATTTCCATTCTATTTTGATATATGCCATGGTAATACTGATTATTTCGAATGGAGGAATGTCTCTTTGATAAATGTATGATGAATGGACTGTCATTAATGTGTATTACAAGTTTCATCTTTAGTACTTGAGCATTGGAAGCCATTTTACTTATTTTAATTGCATTGGGTGAAGATTTGGTGTCTTTTCCCCAAGGGCCGAAATAGTGATTTGGGAGTTGTTTTGGAGAGAGTCATAACAACCTATATAAACTGATCCATGATGCATATGAGTCCTTAAAAATGTCCCTTACACATCCCTTGCCTCTGTTCAGAAATTCGAGTGGGATTAAGAGCATTTGAGAAGCCATTTCCAACATTTACCTGGGGGGAATTAGAGCCCCAATTTGCTAGTAAAGACTCCTACTTTGATCAGAATATAAAACTAGTTTGCAGAAGTGATTGGAGGATTATAAATCATATATGAACATAATATTTAAGTCTTAATATCAGTCATACACACTCTGAGAAGATTTGGGAGCATTTGGGCCAATTTGGAGACCTAGACATCAAAACTAGTCAAGGTTCGAAATTGGGGAAAAAGTGAAAAATTGGTCATTTAATAAAAAATCTTAAAAAGGGACATTACAATGTATTAGGGTTTCTTCATGCTTGTAAAACTCTTGTGGATTAGGGTTTGTTCATGGTCTGATTGTACTTGGTTTTCTAAACATAATTCTTTTGAGAAAGGTTGATTGGGTTTTTTCCCGAGTTTGGGTTTTCTCGAGATAAATCTGTGTCACTTGAACTTGGTTATCTTTACTGGATCCTCTTGTTTTACTGCATATATTTATTAAAGGTGTAAATCCAACTTCATCTCTTTTTCATTAATAAAATTTATAAAAAAAAAGAAACTCAAGTTTTTAAAGGCCCCAAATGGAATTAAATATGATAATTAGCATCTCTTGTGGAGAACTAGAAGGTACCCCAAAGCAGGCATGGTCTACATCTCTTACAAGTACTAAACCCTACAATCCATAGATAACAAAGTAAAATGTATAGAATCTGGATTCCTAATGGTTCATCCATTTAAACAATAGTTAAATAAAACTCTTATAGTAGTTTAGAATACCACAAAAATCCCTCCAACAAGAAGGTAACTAAAATATGTCTCCTATAAACAGAATACAATGATTTAATGTACTCTTTTTAAGAACCAAAGGAACCTGAATATGAGACAAATCAATTTTAAAGTTAAAATCATAGTTATGTGGTTGTATTGCAGGGGATGTAGCATTCCCAAACTACTAATAACGGGTACAACTTAATTCTCATCATCCAAGATATTACCTGTAGCCATAAAGACTAAGAGCAACGATTGATAGAAAGATGAAACATGGACCCTATAACATAGTGTAATAATACATGCTAGTTGCACCTATGTAATGCAATCGCACAGCATCTCCAAAGTACCAAACCCGAGTTCAGGTAAGAACTTTTCGAGGATCTTTGGTTGGACTTTGATGTAATTCAAGATTAAAAATTCAGATCCAGGATACTACCATGTTAAGACAAGGGTTGTTATATACAGGCACTTCTAATTAGGCCTATGAGTAACAACCTGTCAAATCTTTCATTAGGTCATAAATTATAATCTACTTTAACGAAAGGGAGAAATCTAGGCACAGTCAACATAAATTATTTTAACAGACATTTAACACAAACCAAGAAGAAGTAACTTATGAATCAAATCATTTTAAAATTGTAGTTTCCAATATAAAAATAAAATCAAAATTTAACATATTTTTGCAAAATAACATACTTTAATTAATCTGCAATAACCAAGCCAACCCTAAATCACATTAATGGAGTTTTATATGATAACAAACTATCCATCATTTTCTCTTATCAAGGAACTTTATTGTTGTTATAATTGTAACTCCGAAAGACAATCCGATGTATATTATCATTGTATGATGCTGTACCCCCATCAGAGATGTGGTTGTCTCCTTTCGGGATGTCATTATTGTGTATGGACCTTGAGGTACAACCTTTGTTGTAAGTTGGGGCAGTAGTCCCCAGTATAATATATTGTAATGTGCTTTCGAAGTCTCTATAAGAGAATTCGACCCCGTTAGGGTAAGAGATCGACCCCAATCAAGTTGCGAGGTCAGTCACTTGAAGGGTATAAATAGGGAGGCGCACTCTCTCATTTATACACACTCACACTCACTCAAGTTCGCATGAGGAGAGAGAGAGACAAGGAGGAGAGATAGATAGTTGCAGAAGGCTTCTTCTTATTGGGTTTTTCCTTCTTGTGATATTGTCTTAGTGATAGAACTATTATGAGGAAGTTTGCAGGGTTTTCTCATTTATGGTCTCCCCAGTGAAAATCTTTGTGTCTTGTGTATCTGATCTATATTGTATATCTTGGTGTACTTGTTATTCTTTCAGATAAAGATCATAATCAAGTTAATTATATTAGAAAAACTAACATGGTATCAGAGCCTCTCTAAAAAAAGCACTGTGCAGTAGTGAAAACTAGGGCTTCCTAGTTCAAGGTCTTCTCTCCACAAATCATCAAGAAAAGAGGGCTAGGTTAACTCACCCTAGAGGGGCGCATCTTTTGGTGGAAGCAGAATCAGATTTGAAGAAGTTTCATTTTTTACCCTAACACTGGTGTGGGGAGAAACTAGGGCGTCAAGCTTCGAAGGCTTCCCACCCCAATCTTCAGAAAAGGAACTAGCTAAGCAACTCGCCTCAAGGAAGCGCATCTTTCTGTCTAGACGGATTTCCAACACTCCAAGTTTGGAAAATTAGGGTTTCTCTAACAAACCCTAGGTCAGCCAGCTCCAGAACCAGGTTGGACACCTAAAATCAATAAGATCTAAATCTTTGTTATTTCCATTTGAGGTTCTCATTTGAAAAGATGACGCGCCATACTCAGCTTGAGGACAAGCTTGGAGGAGCTTATAACTTTTGAGCATGGAAGTACTAAATCTCTTTGATCCTTGAAGAAAATGATTTGGATCAATACATCAGTAAAAAAGTTCCAGAGCCAAAAGGAGATGAGGCTAAGGCTACTCATAAGAAGAACTTGGTTAAGGCCAAGAGACTCATTACAGATCCTATTAAGGATCGTCTCATCCCCCATGTGTCATCCTTTAAGACACCGAAGGGAGTATTTAGTGCTTTGACAAAGATGTTCGAAGGAAAGAACATCAATCGAAAGATGACATTGAGGAACCAATTGAAGAATGTGAAGATACAATACTCAAAAACTATACATTCCTACAAGGGTTGCTCAAATCAAGGAACAACTTGAAGCGATTGAAGAGAATGTAGAAGGAGAGATTGTGATGACTACCTTGAATGGACTCCCAAGATCATGGGATTCATTCATTCAAGGGATCTGTGCAGGAATGAAGTTGATCTCTTTCAGCCAACTCCGAGAAGAATGCACACAAGAAGAAGCTCGGCTCATAACAAGAGAAGAAAAGATGGGAGCAACTGAAGATCAAGCTCTCACAACTCACACCAGAAAGAACTACAAGAAGAAGGAGAACCACCATCACAACAAGAAGAAGGACAAGAAACAAAAAAAGTTCAAAAAATATCCTTCCAACATTCAATGCTACACTTGTGATGAAAAGGGACACTTTGCAAGAAACTGTCACAAGAACAAGGACTCCTTCAACAAGAAGAAAATACACCATCCATGCTCACACCACTAAAGACGATGAACCATCAAACAAAAGATTCAAAAGAGAGAATGATGATTCAGATGAAGAGTATGTGCTAATCTTAGCACTCACGAGCACTATCTCACATGGAAGCAATGATTGGCTTGTGGATAGTGGGGCATCGAAACATATGATGAAATACAAAGAATCATTCGTCAAGCTAGACTCCGAAAAATCTTTAAAGATGAAGGATGTGATATATGTTCCAAGGTTGAAGAAGAATCTTCTCTCCATCTCTGCACTAGATGCAAAGAGAATGAGAGTTGCATTTGTTGATGGCCAAGTTCTAATGTGGCCTGAAGGAAAGACAATCGATGATGCAACAGTGACTGGAGAGAACGACGGAGCCTTGTACAAACTAAAGGGGCAGCCTGAACAAACATTGGTTAATAAGTCAATTGAACCAAGTGAACTATGGCACCGACGGCTTGCACATGTGCATTACAGAGCATTACCGATTGCAAGCAAAGCAGTCTTAGGACTTCCAGAAATCCAAGCAAAGCATGAAGACGTTTGCCAAGGATGTGCACAAAGAAAGAATGCAAAGAAGACATTTCCCAGCAGTGAAAGTAAAGCTAAAGGAATACTAGAGATAGTACACTCAGATGTATGTGGGCCCATGTCATCCAGCTCACTAAGCGGGTATGTGTACTATGTTTTTTTTATAGATGATTTCTCACATAAGACTTGGATATATTTCTTGAAAGGGAAAAATGGAGTATTCAGTAAGTTCAAGGAATACAACGCCTTGGTCGAGAACCACACCGAAAGGAAGATCAAGACTCTGCGATCAAATAATGGCGAAGAGTTCACCTCGAAAGAATTCAAGGAACTCTATAGAGAGTATGGGATTAAGAGGGAGCTGAACACTCCATGCAATCCTCAACAAAATGACATTGCAAAATGAAAGAACAAAACTATAATGGAAGCAACGAAAGCAATGCTACATGACCAGGATCTTCTGATGCACCTTCGGGCAAAAGCAGCAAGAACAATTGTGTATGTACAGAACCGTACTCCTCATAGAGTACTTGACAACAAGACTCCTACAGAGGCTTTCTCATAAGAGAAACCAGAAGTCAACCATCTCAAAATATTTGGTTGCCTAGTGTACATACATATCCCAAAGGAGAAGAGGACCAAGCTTGATCCTTCTGGGAATATTTGTAGGATACAATGATACATCAAAGGCCTACCAAATATACTTCTCGGGATTCAAGAAAATCGACATCAATAAAGATGTAACCTTTGATGAGGACTCGACATACTCCAAATCCAATAGGCTACTTATTGAAGAGGTTGAGGAACCTGAAGAAACAAGAGTCTGAGATACGACAATGGAATCGGCAGTTCTAAAAGACCATGAGGATCATGACATGGCAAAACCACAAGAGCCTGTAGAGACACTTCACGAGAAGGACTCCCACAAGAGGAAACCAGCATGGGGACAAGAGTTAATACAAGATGCAGAAAGGTATGGTGCTCCAGAAGGAATGTAGAGAGAAACGAAAAGACCAAAACCTTACAATAGCTATGTGGCCCTGCTGAGTGACATCATTGACAAGAAACCTTCCAAATATGAAGAGGCTGCAAAAAAGAAAGAATGGAAGGATGCCATGATCGAGGAGTATCAGTCAATTATGAATAAAGATGTCTGGGAGATAATTTCAAGACCGAAAAGGAAGTCTGTCGTGACTTCGAAGTGGATCTACAAGATCAAGCATGTTGCATATGATAGCATCGAGAAACACAAGGCAAGATTCGTGGAACGAGAACTCACAGAAAGAAGGCATAGGCTACGAGGAGACATTTGCACCCATAGCAAGGTACATTTCCATTAGATCTATACTTGCATTAGCTGCAATTATGAGATGGAAGATACATTAGATGCACGTCAAGACAGCATTCTTAAATGGTGTAGTCGAGGAGGAAGTGTACATAAAACAACCACTGGGATTCGAGACACATGATAGGCAGACTCGGTGTGCAAATTGAAGAAGGCCTTGTACAAATTGAAACAGGCACCCAAGACATAGCACGACAGGATGGATAGCTTCCTGATGAGATTAGGCTTTACTAAGAGTAAAGCAGATTCCAACCTTTACTTCAAGATTAAAGGCGAAAGACCTGTGATGCTCTTGCTATATGTCAATGACCTGTTCCTGACAAGAGAGGACGAACTCATTGAAGATGCAAAGAGGAGACTTGCTACTAAGTTCGAAATGAAAGACCTAGGGATGATGCACTACTTCTTAGGCATGGAGGTGTGGCAAAGTGTAGATGGGATTTTCCTTGGTCAAGGAAAGTATGCAGTAGAGATTCTGAAAAGATTCAGAATGTTGGGCTGCAAGACTATAGCCACACCTATGGCATCGAACTTGAAGCTTTTGTGTGATGCTTCATTCGAGTCGATTGATGCCACGATGTATCGTTAGATGATTAGATCATTGATGTACTTAACGAATACAAGACCGAACATATGCTTTTCTATGAACACACTGAGTTAGTTCCTGACGAATCCGAGACATGCTCACCTGGTTGTTGCAAAGCATGTATTGAGGTACCTGAAGGGTACAAACGAGTATGGGCTCAAGTATGATGCGAATCAAAAGATTAACCTGCATGGTTATGTGGATTCAAATTAGGAAGGTAGCACCATTGATAGGAAGAGCACTTCGAGTTGCTGCTTCAGTTTCGGATCTAGCATGATCTCCCGGTTTTCGCAGAAAGTAGTCCCGCATGGCGCTAAGTTCATCCGAGGAAAAGTATGTTGCCACTTACTCGGTTAGTTGTGAGGCAGTATGGCTGTGGAAGCTACTATCTAATTTGTTTGATCTCCAGTTAGAAGCGACTTGTATCTTCTGCGACAACCAAAGTTACATGAAGTTGTCAAAGAACCCAATGTTCCATGACAAGTCAAAGCACATAGAGATCAAGTTCCATTATATCATGAATATGGTGCAGAGAGTAGCAATGAAGCTCCAATAAGTGGCAACGAACGAGCAGATAGCCAATGTATTGACCAAGCCTCTAGCAGAGTGAAGTTCAAGTACTTCAGAGAAAGACTTGGTGTGATCCAAAATGAGACCCCTCGAAAGGAGTGATGAGTTCTAGCATAGTCGAAGCTACAAGTTATCTTGGAGACGTAATCAGTGCTGGTGTGCTCCTATGCTAAAGATGACAAGAGAACAAAAGACACATATGCATGAGATCTCACATGGAAAAAGAGACAGGTTGTCTAAGCGAAAAAGATCTTGGCGTAGTACGTAGGTTACTCGATCGTAATCAGTCATTTAGGTTGTCCTCGGATGTAATCAATACTAGCAAAGATCGCAGGTTATCCTTGGACATAATCAATCCTGGTACAGGTTATTCGAAGTGTAAAAGATCCTGGCGTGGTACGTAGGTTGTTTGAATGTAATGAGTCTTGTGGGTTGTCTAGAGTGTAAAAAGGTCTCAGCGTGGTACGCAGGTTGCTCGAACGTAATAAGTCCTGGAAGGTTGTCTGAACGAAAAAGATCATGGACGCGGGTTGTTCGAATGTAATAAGTCCTTGAAGTTGACCTGGAACGTAAAAGTCTTGGTGTGGTATGCAAGTTGTTCAGTCGTAATCAGTCCTTGTATGTGTGTATTCCCATGTTGGAGATGATGAGGTCACAGGGCACTTGGTGTGCACCTGGGCAGTTCTCACATAGTGGTAGATGCAGGTTGTCTTAGTGACATGAAAGATCCCGACATGCTCCTATGTTGATAGAACACAGGTTGACCGTAGAGAGACATAAGGCACTTGGTGTGCTCCTAGGTGATTCTCGCATAGTGAAAGTTGCAGGTTTTCCTAGTGACGTGAAAGATCCTGGCATACTCCTATGTTGGTAGAACGCATGTGGTTTGCATCTGGGTTGTGCTTTGTGTGCTCGATGTGTTTTGTTTTGTTTTTTGCAGGACAAAGAAATTATTTGGATACGACGAGATGACGATAGGAGACGTAGGTTATTCCAGTGGCAATGTAAAGAATGGTCCTGGGTTGTACCTACGCGATGGCTTGCTCGTGGATATGATGAAGACCTAGATGAGGACTAGGCCTACACCCAGCATGAAAAAGGGTTGGCTCTGTAGAAACTTCCGATGACAGATAGTACTATTCGATGATCGACAAGATGATGACTATGGCAACAGCTATGATGATGACTCAGTGATGATGACTGGACCAGATGTGTTGATGACTATGGAGAGAGAATACCTTCCTAGTTAAGAGGGAGTGTTGTTGTAATTGTAACTTTGAAAGACATTTTGATGTATATTATCATTGTATGATGTTGTACCCCCATCAAAGATGTGTTTGCCTCCTTTCGGGATGTCATTATTATGTATCTACTATGGACCTTGAGGTACAACCTCCGTTGTAAGTCGAGGCAATAGTCCCCAGTATAATATATTGTAATGTGCTTTCGGAGTCTCTCTAGGAGAAGTCAGCCCTGTTAGGGTAAGAGGTCGGCCCCAGTCAAGTTGGGAGGTCAGTCACTTGAAGTGTATGAATAAGGAGGCGCCCTCCCTCATTTATACACACTCACACTCACTCAAGTTCGCATGAGGAAAGGGAGAGAGAGACAAGGAGGAGAGATAGATAGTTGCAGAAGACTTCTTCTTATTGGGTTTTTCCATCTTGTGATATTGTCTTCGCGACAGAACTATTTTGAGGAAGTTTGCAGGGTTTTCTCCTTTATGGTTTCCCCGATGAAAATATGTGTCTTATGTATCTACTCTATCATGTATATCTTGTTCTACTTGTTATATCATGCATATCTTGTTGTACTTGTGTACCAGGAAGAAGCAACTTGTGAATCATATAATTTTAAAATTGCAGTTTCCACTATAAAAATAAAATCAAAATTTAACATATTTTTGCAAAATAACATACTTTAATTAATCTGCAATAACCAAGCCACCCTAAATCACATTAATAGAGTTCTAATTGATAACAAACTATCCATCATTTTCTCTTATCAGGGGACTTTACATATATATATACACACACACAAACCAGGAAGAAGCAACTTGTGAATCAGATAATTTTAAAATTGCAGTTTCCACTATAAAAATAAAATCAAAATTTAACATATTTTTGCAAAATGACATACTTTAATTAATCCGCAATAACCAAGCCACCCTAAATCACATTAATGGAGTTCTAATTGATAACAAACTATCCATCTTTTTCTCTTATCAGGGGACTTTATATATATACGATGCTCTCTACGTCCACAAACCCCATATTCCGTAAGGAATGTAGGAAGGCCGGATATTGCCGCTGTGAAAGGTGGCTCACAGCGTCCATGAGATCGGTGCTCTCTACGGATATTACCAGAGATCGGTGCTCTCTATGTCCATGAACCCCGTATTCCGCTCTACGGATATTACTGGAGATCGGTGCTCTCTATGTCCATGAACCCCGTATTCCGCAAGGAATGTGGGAAGGCCAGATATTGCAGCCGTAAAGACGGCTCAACAAGAGCATCAAATAGGCCCATTAAGGGCCCAAACATATCACTTACAAGGATTGAACCTAGGTGGGGAGGGTAACAATCATTCCACCCAAGCTATGTCCAATGGATACACACAAATATATATATATATATGGTTTATAAATTATCCATTGATGACTGGTTTATAAATTATCCATTATATATATGGATAATTTATAAACCATATATATATATATATATATATATATGGTTTATAAATTATCCATATATATAATGGATAATTTATAAACCAGTCATCAATGGATAATTTATAAACCAGTCAATGTCGACCTCTGAACTCTAATCTCTTTTTTTTTTTAAATTGCACAATAGACAGTTTAAGGGCACAATGTTGGATGATATATGCACACTTGACAGTTTATAAATTTGTATGAACGTTAATTAAAGGGCAACCAAAAATCTTTTACCATCATGAATATTCTGTGTTCGAAGGGCAACGATGAACATCAACTTTCAGCACTGGCATTTACCATGACATAACAATAAATGAAACTTTAACATAGTTCTCCAAAACCCTACCGTCAAATTCAACCTAATTCAAATAATACATAGATCAAATTTAACCCAATTAAAACAAAAACCTATGTTGAATTTAACCCAATTCAGGCAAGACACAGGCCAAATTTAACCTGGTTCAAATAACACGAGCCTAATTTGGATCAAACTTAAGTCAAATTTGATCTCACTCAAGTCAAACCTAGGTGAAGTTTATAGAGAGAATTTGTAAATTTTTCAAGGCTGTAAATAAGGTTTCCCGGGCCAATATTTATGGAGATTTTCTGACTCCTTTTGCTCAGATAACATATTGAGATTAGTATTTTGACAGAAAAACGGGCATACACCAAGCAATTGAGAAACCGGAAAATAAATACAAAACAGAAGTAGAGCAAGGGAAAAAACTCGCCTTTCAACTGCCTTCACTGTTGTTGGCAATGGCTTCTGATGCATGTTCTTGACAAATGGTGGTGAGATGTAAGATTATAAAGAGAAATGCGGAATCCAACTTAAAGAATTCCGTTCGCAAAAGCCAACTTAAAGAATTCCGTTCGGAGAATTTTGTTCGCAAGCCCGCCATGATTCCTACACGTTTTGGATTTAGACAATGTTTATGGATATAGAGAATGTTTATGGGTTCGTTTTAAGGTCTAAATATTAGTCCCCGTGCCGAACGTTAAAGAAATTGTTTTTTGTTTTTTATTTCTTTTATTTTTTTATAATAAACTGTCTCACAAAACCTAACTTGGGTTACTTGTTGGTGAATGAAAAAGACAGAACATAGTTGAATTCAAGGTATCTCTTTCATTTCAGTTCTCCCAAATCGGATGAGGTGCCAATTTGGAAGGCAAGAATTCATGTGTAAATCAACTTTTTGTAACATTTTAATTTGAAAGAGTTATGTGTAGGTTTAATGGTTTTTTTTGCAACAATCAAAAGATTTACAATAATGTATATATTCTAATTGGACTAAAATTTGAGAGATTATTTTGTACTATAAAAGTTTCTTTGTTTTACAGTCCTACTCTTTATTATTCCATGTTTTCCAGAGTTTGATCTCACTAATACATGGCATTCAAAATGTCAATATGGTTGCAACTCACAAATATGTCTTTTGTCTTTTGGCATCATACAGTATTACAGAAAATTGGCAATACTTTGGGCATATTTTTTAAGTATGATAGAGAGAGAGGACCCGATAAGTTTTGTTAACATATGTTTATGTTTGTGTAAAGATTGACCTTGGTAAAGGTCTTCTAGACAAAATGTTGTTGAAACATGGAAACTACCAATGCATTTAGAGTTTGGATTATGAAAATGTGGTCTGTAGGTATAGGCACCATCATCAAACAAGCCACCTTCAAAAAAATTGTCCACCATCAAGAAGCCTACCTAAAAAGAAAAAGGGGCAGCTTTTCAAATCTAAAATTTGGCAGCCATATGATCATCCTTTCTCGAAGAATGAATAAGAGGAGATTAAGAAGATTTGTTCAATAATGAGGTTGAAAGTGTCGATAAAAAATAGTATAGAATAAGGAATGGCAATATAAAGCATACAAAGAGTGTACAAGCTTTGGACTTCTCTTCTCTGGGTACTATGGTAACTATGGATACATTGTCAAGAGGAATGACAAGAGCACATAAAAATGGAAAATTTGATTCGGATAAGAATCAAGATCCTTTGGTGAATAATGAGCCTTTAGGTACTAAATTCATATAGTAGTTGTAGATCCATCACCAAGAAAATGGACTCAAGTTAGAAAAAGAAGGGGAAGAAAGATAAGATTCCAGAATTATTTAAATCTTGACTCATTGTAAAACTTTCATTTTGTTTCATAAGGATCCATTTGATTGGTTATAATTGAATGTTTTAATAGCATGTATATTTAATGTGGTGTATGTACTTAAAGAATGTGATTTCCATTCTTATTTATGAATGGAAATTGCAAATTTTTTCATGGAAAAAAATGAATAAAAGAAAGCGTGTATGTAACTACCAATGGTTATCTTAAATGACATAAAAGGTATTGAAAACAAGAGCCACGAGGTGGCAATGTCCCCAACATCACCATATGCTCTTGCCAAAGAAAGGATGTGAGAGAAAGAATGGCAATAAGCTACTAGCTGATAGAGAAGTTTTTTGTGCAAGATCATGAACAACTGTTATTTTGTTTATTGATCTACTTAAATGTTTGAATAAAGTTGGACATATTCAAATTATGGACATTAAAAACAAATCAAAATGCAAACATGTCGAACCACAATCTTCATTTTGTCCAACTTCTCTAACTTCCTTAACTTTTCATTATGTGGTACTATGAAGCCAGGAATAGCTTAAGCATCCTTTGTTTAAGCTGAGCATTAGTCATAATGGAAACACTCAGGTACAGCCTAGTTAAGATTTCTCACCACGACCTTAAATGTTAGGAGAGTTGTTCCTTCCAACTCTGGGCTTCCCGCACATAGTCTCAATATCTAAAATAGGAGATAAAAAAAAAGTAGGGTGAGGTTAATTTTTTCTTTGTTTCCTCCATCATCTCCCACTGTCGTTGGTTGTGAAGCCCAGAAGAAAAAGGGCATTTCATTGAATTTACTCTAAATTTACTCTTTATCGGGTGGCCAATCTCTTCACAGAATTGATGGAGTAAAAGTAAAAGGTAAAATGTAGACATAACATCTAATTTATAGAAATCACCAGCAAACAAAAGTAAAAGGCAATGGAGACACCTTAAATCCATGTATTGATTGATCAAGAGCGAATCAAAGATCGGATAAAAGTAGCAATAGAATGTGTTCAAAGGGGCCATTGAGGCAGTTTTGAAACATTAGCTTAATCTTCTTTGCTCAACCTTTATTCACTTGAGTGCGAGCATTTGTGAGCATAGCTTAAAGGCATAAGATTTGGTTGATTGGCCCATCCACGAAAAGGTTGGTTTACCCATCTATGGATACTAAATAGAGACCTTGACAAAGTGCGATGCGTATTCATTTTTTACAAATGTAGGCGTAAGGTCAAGACCACCCATTGCGCTTATCCTGGTTCCTTTATAAGTGTAAGATTAGGATCGGTTGCACTGGACTATGAAGGACCCTTATTTGGTCACTTTAAGCCTTATTAAGATTAGATGCCTTATTCATATTAGGGCTATTACCAAATACATATATGATTTTCTTTATTTTTGCATATATTATTATTGGTGGTAGTTAGTTGTTCGTGGATCAGTCAGGTAGACGTTCGCGAGACAACGATAGCTTTGGATCAGGTAAATTGATCGGGATGAAGACCATTACTACATATATACTTTCTTATTGCTCGCTTTCCATGCATTTTGTTGCTTTGGTCTTTAATTTTTTTTTGTATTACATATGCTTTATATCATATTAGTTCCATAGGTGCAAAAACAATATCTTCATCATCTATTCACTAGTAAAATATAAAAAAAATACAACCAAGGGAATAGCATACCAGGTATGAGCTAAAGAAAAGCACGTTTGAGCAAACCAAGGGCAGAATACCGCCTATATTTTTGTCCCCAAGCATGTACATTGACCAGTGGAAAGGTCCACGACATTTTTGTGAACCCTACAGTTGGCAATGTTTGTTGATGTCATTAAAGTAATGCTGACAGTAGAGTAAAGACATCTCTAGCTAAAGATCTTCGTATTCGTCGCCTCCTTTGCATTAAAGCCTTGCCATTCCAGCAATTTGGTTGCTTTTGTGGTGTTAACCATCCGGCCCGTTGGGATCTTTCTTCTGGAGTCGAATCTGGCATTCACTTTTCTTCGTATAAATGATGTTCTTGATCCTCTATTTTTGTTGTCAATTACATATACATCTACTTATGCTTGGGTAGGAAGTTGATAACTGTTGCCCTCATCATTAATCTAAGTTGTAAATTTAAGAAATTGGCAATTATTTTTGTTGATGTTGTATTTAAAAATTTGCTTGATGTGATAAGGTCCCTTGGAAAATTAGCTTCCCTACATATTACTTACGTGATGACATCTCACTTACTTCGTGTGAGTGTAATAGGCCCTTGACCTTAGTTGCATCGCTTACGATGCAAAATTACAATATTAAACCATCACAAACAGTCATCGCTTAGTCTTCAGGTCCCATGACAATAAGTGCCTTCCTCAACGTGTCAATCAGTGCATTTGTCACCAAACGAGGGAGCACACATAATATGTCAGCGTTAGATTTTATACATGTCATAATATTTAAAATTAGGAAAATACTTCACTGAATCAAAATAATTTATTCATTGTGTTCAATACAACCCTCAATCATAGTTGTAACAATAACTTCAAAGAATATTCATGGTAAGTGGGGACTCCACTTTTTATCTCATCCCTTAATATTCCAATGGACATGTGGGGACCCAAATCTTGACATACCGACAAACTAATAGAATTGAACACTTTACACTATGGAGTGATTATGGCACCCATGAACCATTATTACAACGTGGAGTATTATCGAGGCCCATAACCTTAATATAGTGTATGAATTCCCAATTAACTTATTTTCCTAATCTCTCATTTTTAAGCTACTCTTTAAGACACAATAACATGCTTATATGTTTATAGATACAAATGCCACTTTTCATTTCTTTTGTTGATAATCAAAATATGAATTATGTCATTTGATTTAGAATTTTTAGAGTTAGTTATAAACTTGTAATGGTTATAAGAAATAAGAACATATACTAACAAGAATAGAAAGCATCTCTCCATCAAGAGTAGCATAACAACATACAAATGTTGGTTGATAGTTTAAACATGACAAGGCATAAAACAAATCATATCTTTTCCACTCTATAACACTTTCACGGAACCAATACTCCTAGGATAGAATAAAATGTTAATAACATTGAATGATCCATAATAATCAAGAGTACCCTAGAATTCATATGGCCTAAAAGAGAATCCATGATTAAAAGAAGATAAAGGTAAATTTACAATATAATAATCTATTGTAATTGTGGATAAAAAGCATACCACGTTAATTATTGGATAAAAAGCGTGATGTGAGTTTGTATTCTCTGATAAATTTCATGAGTGGCATGCCCCTTCAAGGCTTGAACTTTTGACAATGGAGATGTTATGAGAAGATTAAAATGTCGAGAAAACTAAGAATGAAAAGTGGAATCGCGTCAACCAAAACCTTCACCCTACAAGCGCAATCTAATGTGGGTGAACCATGAATCACTGTAGCCTTTGTATAGAACAAAATAGCCTTTGATTTTCCCTCCAATGCTGGAAATCCAAGGCTCAAAGAAGGTATCACATGAAAATGTCTAAAAATATAGGCGAATGAAGCCACATGCCTAAATTACAAAGAAAATGGAGGGAAAAATAACCCTTGGGAGCCTCCATTACTAATAATTGGAGGCGAAGGAATGATTTCACTGGAATTTATCTAGAAATTGGGGGCAAAAGATAGATTGGAGGGAGATTTTGTTACGACGAAAATAGTTTTTTCATTTTCTTCATTGATATATGGGAGAGTATTCATTTTGGATTTTTTTTTCTAATAAATATTAGGCAAATATATTTTAGCTAAAAAACCCTTTCCATATAAGAAAATAGCCCATTAAATTTTTGTAACCCGAGAAAAGTCTAGGGTCAATGGTAATTTCCTAATCATTAATGCGCTCCCATCTGTGGCAAACGTCGTCTTCAAAGACCACGCCCCTTTTGGAGAGAGAGTCATCTAGAGTATTCCTCTTGGAAAATATGATGGAAAGATATATCAAAAAATTGATTCATCAATGTAATAGTTTCCTCAAATAGAAGGATCACAAGTATATTCTTTAGCTTCTCGCAAAAACACATTCAATCAATGATCAAATTCGAATCCCCAAAGACTTGTGCCTGTTGTACACCTTTGACATATGCAATAGTAAGTGAGAGATTAAGAGCCATAAGCTTGACCATATTATTGGTACAAGGGCCCAATCCTGCAACAAAAGTGATTTGATGGGAATCAGATAAAAAGATGGATTTTCCAGCTCCACCTTTAGTAGGAATCAGAAGAGTAGCACCAACAAAATAAATCCATGGGATATTGTGATCAATCTGTTCAAGCTCAATACATTTCACTCGACAAGAGGGTTGAGTTTGAGGGAATAAGTTAAGGATGGCAAGGCCTTTAAAATCAATGTGATAGGGGCAGAGTGCTTATCCTTGAAGATGGCCAAATTTCTAGAAATCCAAACATGCCAAGTAATGATCACGGGAAGGGCCATATAACTCTTAGAAATAGGACTGTTCATCCATTGATCAAAAGAAGAAATCAAAGATCCACCATCCCAAAGAAAAGGTGAAGCCTTTACATGAGAGAGACAATCCCAAACAAATTTGGTGTAGTTATAATGAATAAAAATGTGTTCAATGCTGTTATTGGAATCCATGTAGAGCAGACATCGCCTAGGACTTATCCAAAGCATCTTCATCAATAGATCCCAAACATGACCTTTATATGAGAGTCCTAGCCAGATTTATAAGGGAAAAAAAAAACTTTACATTTCAAAGCTTTAAGGGCATTACTATATAATGTGGGTGTACTAAAATCATTTTAATAGAAATTCCTTTCAATATTTTTAGTGTCGCAAAATAACATTATTTCTACTCAAAAAATTGAATTCTTCTGGATTATGGTTGATGTTATATTTAGAGTATCTCAATTTTCTCTTATCATTTAATTCTTCTGCACCACAAATTCTCCTTAGTTTAAATGTAAAGCTCTCCAAGACATATGACTGTGTTAAATGTAATGATCGGTTTCCTTTGTTGTATTGATAAATGGTCTGATCTCCCCTTTTTTCAAATCAAGGTGAGGCTTTAGACAAGGCTATTCTATGTCTCATTTTTTCTTATTATGGCCTTCGTATGAGTTTTAAAAGTTTTAAGGGCATTTCTAAACATTAAAGTTGATGGTATCTTTAGAGTATCTCAACTTTCTCAAATATAGTAATTCATCAAAACTATATAATGATTTAGAAATGCCCTTAAAACTTTTAAAACTTATATATATAATTTAAAAAAAAACAAATAATTCATCCCTTTTTAAAATAGATAAATCAAAATTAATTTTAATCAATATTAAAAATAATTTCATTATCATCAATATACACATATAGAACCTAATTAAAATTTATAAATATGTTTTACACATATGCAACATAATTAAAATTTATAAATATGTTTTAGTTCCATATATAAATTTTAAAAATTACAACAAAACAAATATATAACCATGCTCACCAATTATTTCAATAACATAAAATCAACAAACAACATAATTAAAATTTATAAATATGTTTTAGCTCTATATATAATATATTAAAAATTATAACAAAACAAATATACAACCATGCTCACAAATTATTTCAATAACATAAAATAAACAATATTATGAATGTTAAATAGACAAAATTATGAATGTTAAAATGACTTAAAATATTCTATACAAAGAATTAAGTATTTTTATGTGAAAATTGAATAAAGATTAATGATATAATTTACTCGTTGAAAAGTCACCATCATAAATTTTTTGAAAAATTAAAACAATATCAATTTATATATAAGTATTATTATAACATATTTTTAAAATTAATAAATAAATTAATATTAATATTAATATATAAAGCCTAGTGGGTTAGCTCAAGTGATCAGGTGTTGTAAGTTATGAGCATAAAGTTTCAGGGTCAAATACCCGAGACTCTATACATCACTATATAAAGGCCTCACTTGATGTCTCCATCATATTACCCCCTATGAGTTGTGATAAATTGGATCTCTATCGGTGCTTGAAAGATCTTAATTGAACATGGATATAAATATGGGATAGATGTTGTCAAATAACATAAATATTATGTAATTTACCAAATATATAAAATAATAATAAAGTAAATTTTTTTATTTGAGATTTGGGGTGGACTATGGCCTATGTAGTGTACTCTCAAGATTGATTCTATGGCATTTCTTCAAATTTCAAAATAAACAATTATAATAAAAAGAAGCAAATAAAAAATAGTTGGTAGCTCTTGATGGATAACTAGTAGCCATGCATGGATAACTCAGAGTTGATGAATGGATAACCAACACTTCATGGTAGATAATAGTTGATAAATAGATAACAAGAAGAATGCCCGTGATAATACTTTGAGCTATAGACATGATTACTGTACAATATAGTGTTATGGGCCTCGATAATACACTATATTAAGGTTATGGTCCTCGATAATACTCCACGCTGTAATAATCAAATAATTAATTCTTTGAGCGGTAGACATGATTACTGTACAGTATAGTGTTTGATGCTCGTCGCGCTCTTTTAGATGACGACACGAACATCTAAATCCAATCTTCTACTAACCTCATTGTTGCCATTAACTGCAACCTCATCTACTTATATTGCTTCTTGCTTCTTCCCCACTTCGACAACCTGTCATCACTCAATAAATTTTATTAGAAAACAACAAATATTGCATTTCACGCTACATAAAGTGCAGTTTGCAACGACAGGGCAGCATGAAACTACAAAACAATTTATTAATTGGGCATCATGCACTGGAAACAACATATATTGTGTTTCATGCTACATAAAGTGCAGTTTGCAATGGCAAGGTAGCATGAAACTACAGAACAATTTATTAATTGGGCATCATGCATTCTGCACTACGAGACATACTATATTGTACCAGTTTTATTTTCTGCAATGCTAGAGACATTAATAAGCCGGGAAGTTGTGGTAACGGACTAAGCTATCACTCGACGGTGTCGGGTGGACCCCTGTGCAAATCGTCGAGTAGATAGCAGTATACTTGACAACCAAAACGCCCTCGATCCGCGGGAATTCGGCAATATAATAATAGTTGAAAATGCAGTTTTGGTTGTTCAAAACATGTTTTCGACAATTTGGGTAGTAAACATGATTGTGATGGTTTAAATTACAAACTTGTAGAAACAACAATTTTCAAACACAAATTTGATCGAAATAAAGAGCCAAAATGTCGAAATAATGGGACGTTTTGGTTGTTGTTTATCCTACGCGCATATAGACGATCAGATGAAAGGGCACCTTACAATCAACGGTTTATATGATTCCCACTGACACATTTAACCCACTGACATACTATAGCATATAGACCGTTAGATGAAAAGGCACCTTACAATCGACAATCTATATGATCCCCATTAACACATTAAATGCCCCACAATAGAAAATATATTGTTTGCTAAGCTTTAATATGTTTTCTATCTAAGCATGCAGAACACATAATTAGAATCACTGTAAAGCCATTGATGTTTGTCTTTTCGTAAAACCAATTAAGATTATCAGTGAAAACACACCATAAAGCATGCAAATTGAAAAAACGTGAAGGCAAGACAAGTATAGGAAAGGGTAAGTGTTTAGTGTTAGTAAACAATGACAAGCTAATCCTTTGTTACTTCATTTTCTTGTGCATTCACGTATCCTAAAAAAATGTGCTATATAATAAGAATCTTCATGGTCTTTTTCTAACCTCGGTCTATATCTCAATGAGCCCCTTATAGGAGTATGAATTCTCATATCCATGGGTCTTTTTATTACTCTCATGGAATATCCATGATTACCACAATGTACATCCTCATGTTTCTCCATTGGTGAAATATTTTTCACATTTACTTGTCTTGACACGAGCTTTTTTTCATCTCAAAATCATTTATGGCCACTCCTCCTCTTTTCCATCTATAGGAGATTCTAACACAATCCTTCTTTCTTCTCTAAAGCATTTGTTGCAAATCCTCATATTTTCCACCTATTTTATTATGCATTGATTGTTAAGGAGATTGTAACCCAAGCTTTCTTTCTTCTCTAAATCATTTGTGTTGTTAATCTTCTTCTGTGCAACTTCTTTTTTTAAAGAATAAAAAATGGAAAGTAATCCATCGTTAGGCTTATGGTTGACAATTCCAACAAAATAAAAAATTTGCATTTTCATAATTTAAAATCCACCTCAATTTTCTTACTTTATAAATTATTTTATCTTGTCCATGTATTTCCTATATGGTCCCCATCTTTGAAAAGATTGTTATTGGTTGACTACTCTCACCATATAAATTAATTTAATATGTATTTCCCATATGATAAACAACACTAAAAATATACATATAGAACTCAAAATCCACCTTACCTCTCACCATATAAATTAATTTAGTCTGTATTTTCCTTTCCTATAGTGGAACACTGATCAACTCCACATTTGTAATTGAAAATTCAGCAAATGAACCCATCTATACAAACATCATGGATCACAATCAAAATCTTATAAATAAATTATCAAATCCATAGTGTTAAAAACAAACTTTACCTTACAACCAATGTCTTTTCGGTTAAGTACCCATCTATACAAGCATCATGGATCACAAACAGAATCTTATAAATAAATTATCAAATCCATGGTGTTAAAAACAAACTTTACCTTAAAATCAATGTCTTTTCTATTAAAGTTTAAGGTTAGATTAGGATTCAACATAAAAAAATATACTTTAATACATAAACATAATTATGAAACAAGGTTAGATTCAGAATAGTACTCTTTCAATAAATTTAAACTACAATAAAATCAAACATAATTTTCATGTCTTTCAATTTTAAGATTTCATATTTTAACTTCAACACTTCATTGGTCACTACATTAAAGTTGGTCCTTGAGATGATTTACCAAATGCCATTTACAGTAACAATATTATATCTGATAAAATCATGTATAGGAGATAACAACAGTAAACAACCTTAACAATATTAATCTACAAATGTTTTGAATCAGCCTTATACTCAGATACTTGTAGGTTTTGATCTTGCCACCGAAGAGACGAGTCACTTAGATGAACAAATGACGTATCTTGAGAAAGAGATTAAGAGGGTTAAAGCACTAAGGATACATGCCTCAAATTCTTAGTCAACAAAAAGAGAAACTTCAATCAATTACTCAAGCTTTTCGCAACACGCCAACAAAGAGACACAATCATGCCCAATACAGTCAAACTAGTAGACAAGATACAATCATGCTAGCACACAGTCATAATTAGTAGAGACTCACAATCACGTTGAGCAAGAGGGACACGATCACGCTAACAAGAGACACAGTCATGCTGGGTAAGAGACATAATCACGTTAAGCAAGGACACACGGTCACGCTGGGTAAGAGACACAATCACGTTAAGCAAGGACACACAATCATGCTGGCAGGTGAAACACAATCACGCTAGCAAGAGAACACAATCACGTTGGCAAGGACACACAATCACGTTGGCAGGGACATAGTCACGCTAAGTGGGTGGAACACAGTCACGCTGAGGAGGTACACACAGTCACGCTGGCAAGAAAGAGACACGTAGTCACGCTGGCAAAGGAGAGACAGTCATGCTGGGAAAGAGAACAATGTTGTGCTAGCAAGGACACATTGTCACACTGAGTAGGGACACACAACCACGTTGTAGTCGCGGCAGCAGGTACCTTCGACGTCAAGCAAGCAACAAGCTCTAAAAGCAAACAAGGAAAGATCAAGATGCCACATTCAAATGAATCTTTTAAATTTATAAACTTGGCATACCTTAAGATAGGGTGCCAATGGTCCTATGGTAAAATATAAAATAAAATCGTACAAAATAAAACCATAAAAAAATTGGTCCAATGGTGTTAGAAAATAAAACCACATAAATAAGATGGTCCAATGGTCTTACTAAATAAAACCATAAAAGAGTTGACTTAGGATAGTGTACCAATGGTCCAAAAATAAAATAAAAAAACTATAAAGTAAAAGTCATCATATCAAAGGTACACACGATAAGAGTCATCCTATCAAAGGTACACATGAGACCTGCAAAGCAAGTGGTAAGTTGAAATGGTTGTAAATGGAAGGTCTCGTGTTCGATACACCCCTCCCCCCCTCCCCAAATTGTCTTGTGTGCCATGGTTTAGGCTCTGTGGGTGCACCTAAGGGTATAGTAGTAGCAAGATTGGATCCCTGAACCCCAAGCCACGTGAGTACGATCCATGTCCCCAATTGTCGATTCCCCTAGTAAAAAAAAAACCCTCATACCCACAAGATCAAGTGTACCATGAAGGTGGACAAACAACTCATTTTACCTATAGGACCATCAAGACCAAGGACTTTAATATTTTCTCTCTCTTAAGGTACATTGTTTCATATATTTGTATTATCACTATATAAAGGAAAGATCCAACCTGGATAATGTATCCTTTGGTCCTCAATACTGCTCCTAAGGGTTAGGTGCTAGCGACAACATCAAGAGGTGGTCAGTCCCTTGATAAACAACCTAGCAATAATTGATTAGGAGAGAGGACATCACACACCATCATCTTGGTCTACTTGACCAAGATTCACCTGGTTAGTTGACCAAGGGTGGGTGCTCCTACAAGAACTGCTTGGTACCAGACCAAGAATCTACCTCGTCCCAAAACAAGAAGTCTTTGTCTCAACCTGCACAATCTGCTTGGACATAGTGTCCAACAAACTGTCTAGTCCAAGGCCATAATACCCTATAGACATATAGGGGCCCTAACCATATGTTAAGGCCTTTTCAATGGCATCAACTTGCTTTGTCCCAAACCAAGAACCCCAAAAGGCTACTGAGGGCCCTAGGGTACCTTCTAAGGTCTTACTTTACCTTAGTTAACTAACTTGGGTACTATCCTCCCTAAAAATGGGTCTCACAACTACACTAACTTTAACATTCTTTATTATTTTATAATAAACATCATTCTTTTTTATTTTATGATATGCATGAAAATTAAAAATCCTTTAGAAAAGAGTTCTCCCACACTCAATTATCCAATTTGTATGAATCAAGTTGTGCAACTCTATAGAAGAAGAATCGTTAAACGTCCATATGACTTCCATTTTTTAAATTGAAAAAAATATAATTAATTTCCTAACTACAAACTCTCAATACCTACATGTATTCCACAGTGTCCACCATACCGATATGTCTTCCTCTATGTTCAGTATTATGCACCAAGCATAAAAAAGATTCGACTCAGAATTTTTATATTTTACCATCCTTGTGTCCACCATACCGATATGTCTTTCTCTATGCACCAAGCATAGAAAAATTCGACTCACAAACAAGTTTTATATTTTTACCATGTCTCTCCTTACCCACAACCTCCATGTGATTGACAAAACCAAAATGAAGGTAGAATACTACAAATTATATTTTACATTTAAGATTTACGAAATTTGATCCACTCCCTATTTATCATCCAAAATTAGTCTCTAAGATGCCACAACAATTTCCACCTTAACTTGAAGATGATGCTTGAGAGAACTGATGGAATCAAAAGAGTTTCCATAAGATAAACCTCCAGAAAATTGAGAAGCCCACAACATTTGGCAATCCTATAACTCTCAACCATCCAGATTTGAACATATGAACTTGGATTTATATCTGAAAACAATCACTGTTACCATATTTACCTGTTCCTTCTCATTATTGAAGCGCTGCGTTTACTCCTCAGTCAAGCCTTGTTAACAAAGGATATTAAGGGGGTGAGGGTTTCGGAGCTATTTCGGTCACACACTCTTTTTGCAGATGACATCATTATTTTTGGCGAAGGTTCTTTCGATGAATGGTTTAGAATCAAGAAGTTGACGGGCCTCTTCTATGGCGTTGCGGGTATGACTTCTAGTCTTGCAAATCTTGTTTTCGGCAGTTTGGGGTGGATGGTCAGTCTATCCTTGATATCAAATCTCTTTTTTCTGTTCAGTGTAAGCATTTGGAGGAGGGCTTTATGTATCATTTTATGTTTCGTCCTAATACCTATTGTTTGGCTGACTGGGACTGGTTGGTTAAGAAAGTCCAGTATCAGATTAACCGTTGGTCTTCTAAATGGCTATGATTGGGGGTCGTTTGACATTGGTCTCTTTGGTGTTACAATCTCTGCCGATTTATTGGTTTGGTCTGTTTCGTATTCTTAAGTGCATTTTGGACCGGCTCCGCGGCTTGTTTTTCGTTTCCTGTGGCAGGGTTCCCAGGATGTTGCAAAATTTCATTTCGTTGATTGGAAGGTTCTATCTTTTGCCCAAGTCCAAGGGGGCTAAGGCATTAAGCAATTAGGTTTGGGTTTATTTAACACTACTCTTTGTGCGAAAAGTATTTGGCGTGGCCTAATGAACCACAACCTCTGGTGTTTGATTTTAAAGTCCAAGTATTTGAAACGTCTGCCTGTCGATCTATGGTTGTTCGATTCTCCTGGGGCTACTAGCAGTGCCTCGTTGAGTTGGCGTAGTCTGTGTTCGGCTCTTCCAGTGATCATTCATTTGTGATGGCAAGTTGGCAGAGGTTCCAATATCTTGCTGGGCACTTCTCTGACTGTGGGGATTTATAACTGGCAGTTCTCTTGTAATCTAATGCAAAGTCTTCTATCTAGAAATATAACTGTGCTCAGGCAGGTCTTGTCATATGATGGGGTTTCTTCAACGACGTGGATGAATGACATTTCCTCGGGTCTGTCTGGATCGGCTGCCTTAGAGTGGAATGTTTTTACTTCTAGCCTTTTGGAGGCAGGCACTATCTTCAATAACTCGGCAGAATCTTTTGGTTTGGGCGCGCAACATTGTTGCTGGGTCTATTTCGGCCTGCCTAGCCTATGACTCTCTTTTCAGATTCCTACCACATTTCCCAGTTGGTATAGTGGCATTCTATTATCTGGAAACTGCATATCCCGCTAAAGGTGAAATGCTTCTCATGGCTTATATTGGACAAGAAAACCCTTGTGTGGGACTCTCTCCAGCGTCGAGGTTTCGAGGGCCCTAGCAGATGCCCCTACTGTCATTGCTCTCCAAAATCTGTGAATCATATCTTTTATTTCTGCCCTTTGTTTAAATGTATGTGGCTAAAATTGTGTGACATTTTTTATATTCGGTGGTCTTGGAAGGCAGATCACTTCTTGGGGTTCATTGTCCAAATTCATGATCATTTGATTATTCCTCTTGAGATGAGTCTGCTTTGCTTTTGGGAAGTATGGCGTTTGCGTAATTCTCATATCTTCAATGGGAAGCCCATTGATATGACTCATTATTTGTAAGATCATGTCTTGTTGTTCTGGACATCTTCCTGTTAAGTGCTCGCGGCCTCAGCGTATTGTCTTCCCGATGTTGGCCGAGGATGATAGTATTGGAGATGTTTTGATGGGGCTGAACAACAAAGTTGCTGTGGTGCGGGCATGGTCATCAAACTGGATGCTAGTCACTTGTTTTTTCTGTGTATGAACATCGGCAAAGGTACTAACACCCGTGCAGAACTTTTAGCTCTCTGGGGCTCATGTATTTTGCAAGTGTTCGTAAAATTGGGCTGAAATTGATATTAGGAGATTCTCGATCGATTATTGACTAGGGCCATGAACCGTCAGAACCTCCAGTCGCTGGTTCTTCACTCTTGGTTGTCTCATGTTCGTACTCTACTTGATCTCTCCTCTCCTTTGCCATGTCAACATGTTCACCGAGAATTCAACTCCCAGGCGGATAGACTGTCCAAACGTGGGATTGAAATGCCTCCGAGAGTGATTGGCTGGCAGGAGATAATCCATGGGGCGATCACTGCGGATGGTACTTTGCCCTGCTCATGAGAATTGTATTGTTTTGGATTCTTTTGATTGATGTTATGTTGGTTGGTCGAGGACGGATCAATTTTTGGCCTATGTTGGCGTTTTCTCTCCTTGGTTATTTTGGACTTTCGAACACCTGCTATAGGTGGGATGTGTATAGTTTTGATGACTAGTGCTTTTTGTTGATGGATTGGACTTGGATATGTTTTATGTGTTGGTTAGCATATACTCGAAACGTATTTGGGATGCATTCTGCACAATCTCTCTTTGTAAGGTCTGTATCAGCTGGTTATTTATGACACAGCTTTATCTTAATATAAAGTTGTCCTTTCTTGTGAAAAAAAATACAAAGACTCCCATAAGTGGACAATACAGCAATCAGCTACTTATGTGGACAATACAGCGATCAGCTATCAAAATCAGAATCAACATGGATTTTGGATTTGGGAAAACTAAAACGCAACAATAAATCCATTACAAGGGAGGCACAATTCAGTCACATTTTCAATTAGGATTTTCAGCCTAATTTTTCAGGTTTTTTAATTACTTCAGAAGTATTATAGAATATATGAATTATTTTTTTCAGGTTTTTTAATTACTACAGAAGTATTATAGAATACATGAATTTTGTTGTTTGAATTATAAGCTGTGGTGGAGAATTCAAAAACAAGTCAAAATTTCAATCTCAATATCCAGGACAAAACTGTCCACTCCACTTTCATTTGGATTATGTTCCAAAGTAGAAATGAAGTACAGAAAACTATTGCCAACATCACTCTATATAAAGATGACGCAAATAACAAAATAGAAATGAAGTACAGAAAACTATGGCCAGCATCACCCTATATAAAGATGACGCAAACTCCCATTCAAGGTGTTCGGTTAAACCTTTTAGGAAATACAGAAAATGCATCCATGACCATTACAACATCCAAGTAAGATAATAAATATAAATGGAGTACAGAAAACGCTAGACAACCTTCACATAATAAGCTAATAAATATAGAGAGAGTACAGAAAACGCTAGCCAACCTTCACATGTAATATGTGAAGGGCTGAATTTCTTCAGAAGTATTATAGAATATATGTATTTTGTTGAGCAGTAAATTGAAAACAAGCCAAATTCCATCTCAAGATCCAGGACAAAACTGTCAACTCCGCTCTCATTTGGATTATATTCAAAAATAGAAATGGAGTACAGAAAACACTGACCAACATTCTCTCATAGAATGATGAAGCAAGCTTTCCATTCAAGGTAGGTTAAAACCTTTCAGGAAAAACAATATAGGGAATGCATTCATGATCATCACAACATCCGAGATAATTAATATAAATGGAGTACAGAAAACACTAGCCAACATCCTCTTCATAGAATGATGAAGCAAACTACAATGCAAGGTACTAGGTTAAACACCTTTAGGGAAAATAATACAGAGAATGCATCCATGGATCATCACAAAATCCAAACAAAATCATAAATATGCAATATTAAGTAAACGGGTTAGGTTCCTATCAAATTTGCACTACAAAACCAAAACATAAACAAGATTACAGGTCAAAACCAGGCATATTCAGAATACAGTCTTCATATTCTTCTAGCATGGCCAAATCTAGTAGAGTTCTAACAGGTATGACCTATTTTTCAAATTGGCCTGAGCCTGGCAGTGATTAAGAAGAGAAAATCTTTGGTAGGAAATCCAACCAAAATCCAATTTGAGTCTATATAAATACGAGGAAACATTTTCAACATATATTCAAGAAAGAGGAAACAATTTGAATACAGGATAAACAACATAGGATAAACAAGATAGGAAAAAACAGACATTTCTCTTGTGAGCTCGGTAACCTTATTTTCAAGTTATTTGATCATCATATATACAATGATCAATCTAAAATATCATCTTCACATCTACAAGCCAAATAAGAGGAATCAATTTCAATATATGTACACGAAAGAGGAAACAATTTCAATACATATACACGAAAGAGGAAACAATTTCAATATAAATACAGACAGGATAAACAAGATAGGAAAACACAGACATTTCACTTGTGAGCTCGGTGACCTTATTTTCAAGTTATTTGATCATCATATATACAATGATAAATCTAAAATATCATCATCACATCTACAAAGATAAAACTAAAATACTAACCACATTATATTCAAAATAGATAGTTTAATCACAACACATCCACATAAATCCTCTCACATAGAAGAGTTTGAGTTGTTAATATAAGTTATACTTGATCCACATCCATATCTAAGTACTATATTGCAATTAACAAGCATGCTCACTAAATACACTATATATGCATAAAATCCTCCTGCACAATAGGCTTTCACTATATACTGTAAAGCGAGCATAGGCTGTAAAACAAAATTGAGATCCTCGCAGCTTGTAAAACAAAGTGCACATCGTCACTGCTTGTATTTTAAATCCGGCAAAGAGTCAATCACCCTTCCTCTGCATCCATCGATGATAGAAACTCTTATTAGTGATATTAAGGAAAAAAACAAGGAGCCTCAAAGGATATGCAACTTATATTCTTAGTAAGCTAGCATATTTCTAATAGTCTAATACTGTATATGCCTTTCTTAGTAAGCTTGCATTTTACTAATACTGTACATCCCTTTCTAGTAATACAGACAAGGATATTACAATTCCTGTACATCCCACTGAAATTACTAAAAGACTGGCACCACTGAAATTACTATAATACACACACCTTGCAAGTAATACAGACAAGGGCATTACAAATACTGTACATCACTTGCTGGATGGTATGCATTATGCCGATGGTTATACACCCCAGGCAGAGTGAGTTTGCACTCTGCCGGAGGCATTACACCTTGGGCCGTTGGATTAAACAGCGCCCAAGTTAAAATGCTTTGGACGAGGTGCAAACACTGCCTGGCATATAATATTGGCGATGCATTATCACAGCAACCCCACATCCTAACAAGTACACACTGTTAAATGCAGCTTCAGCTTCAAAATCCATACATTCACTTTTGTTTCAAATAGTTGTACCCAGAACAGTTGGGAGTGGAAAAGGTGTCACATGCTTATGCTAATAAACCAAAACAAAACATAGGGCATTTAATACAGGGCTTTGAAGCAGAAACAAGTTTTATATTCTTCTGGGTAATCAAAATATCCCGGATTATACTAGCAATCATCAACTAAGAGAAACTCTTATTCCACGTTACAACCAACCAGGTCTCAATTAATAATAATACTAAAAATATTAACTTATTCTGTTAATAAGCTTGAATATATGATGCCTTACAATCAAGACATTGCTTGAATTGAAAGACAACTTGTCATTGTTAGATTACTTACAATGGAGAGGCTGGAGCTTCCATTTCTGGTTGCTCTGCTTCTTCCACTCGAAGAGGATAAGTTCATTGCCATCACGTATTCCTCCAACATGGCCATCTGCAGCTTTCGCATCCATATTCAAATTGATGTTGTTCACAGGCCTCAGGCATTGATAACCATTTCCAACATCTGCACTTAAGGTCCACAGAACAGACTCCTCTGCCTTGTCATGATTATAATCTCCCAAGTATATCTGTTCAATGCCATTCAAGAATAACTCCAGGTTATGGGATCGCCATTATAATAACAGATTTGACAGTTTTAATACAACCCTTTAAGTCTAACACCTGAGACTCTGGAAGTCCAAAACCCTAGTTTATGCTTGATAGCACTGCAGTGAATGAAGATATTGGGGAAAATGAAGCTTATTCACGTATCCAGAGAACAGGCTATACCCAATAATGTATGCTTGATAGCATTGCAGTGGATGAAGATATTGGGGAAAATGAGACTTATTCACATATCCAGAGAACAAGCTATACTCAATAATGTAACACAAAGGAAAAGAGCGAAGGAAGGTTTTACCTGGTCCCATTCCTTGTCCCCGTGTTTCAGTGCATGCCTGGTGGCCTTATTCACCAAAGCAAACGCTGGGAAGCCAGCTTTATCCTTGACTCTAAGACCCCATGAATCTACTTTGATCCATTGCTGGTAAAAGTATCCATCACAAGGAGTTTAGAATCATTCATCAACCAATTAGACCAACAAATGCCTTTCAGCGACTCTCAATCAAAGTAACTCTATTGATGATCATTACCTGATGGGGATCATGTGGATTCTCCAGCACAAGCACTGCAACATCACCCCGGGCAGCCAAGAAAAACTCTGGATTGGCTTCACAATGGATCCTAACCGTATGTCCTTCTGGCTCAATATTAGCTTGTGGAAAGAATGAACTCTGCCCACCCTGTGGTGGATAGGCTGCATGTGACGCACCCACTATCCAATTGACCAACAATATTCACATCAGCACTCAACTTGAAAAGCTAGGTCATAAACACCACATCCATCCTATAAACAAAATGTATGATCAAATATAATTTCAGTATAATATCCTTGGTTTCCAAACTTCAACTTCAAAGCATGATCAAGCCCAATCACACAAAATCTTATACTGTAAACCATATAAACCCCAGTGCCAAATCCAAACTGCAAACACATCATATTAGATTGCTCAGGAAAATGCTGATCCAGACTCATGTAAGAAAGTATATAGTACCCCACAACAAGAAAGTGCAAGAAATCGATTAGGGATCCATTCTCATTCTGATCGGTCCCACTGGTAAGACATAGAACTAGGAATATAACTACTTCCGACACCTGGATCAAGACAGAAAATCCACTCTTTGCAGTGCAACCCCATGGGATATGTTTCTTAAAACCCTTACATATAAAACCAAACATAAGAGACATACCATACAAATACACATCTGGGTAGACACACTCTGTATAAACCTCCCTTCCCAACATTTACTTTAGTCTTTCCTTTAGTTCAGAAAGCTTGCATCCTATCAATGCATAAGGATTTCATAAACTACATAAAAAACGAAACAGACATCCATACATATATAGATCTAGGTAGATATAAAGATTTCATATGTATGAATGATATAACTTACATATTGGGCTGATCTTCCACTTCTGACTCTCCTTCTTGTTCCACTTGTGCAGAACAATCGCTGCCCCCTCACTGACTGCCACATGATGTTTATCATCTCCAGCACTAGCATCCAGATTAAGGTTGGTGTTGTTGACAGGTCGGATACACTGGTACCCCTTACCCACATCAGCACTTTGGGTAAAAAGCACAGCCTCGTTCAAATCATCAGGATGGTATGGACCTAAGGTCGCCTGCAGATCAAAGGCATATACATAAAAACCAAATTCTTCACCCAAACACCACAGATACTCTTATATCCTAAAATACCTGCATAAACCCCCATAGTAACCCTAAAGAGAGCTATGTTCTCTATATCATTGAGCCCTACATAAGCTCCTCGTAGTAACCCATTGAAAGCACTATTGTCTATATCATATATAATATATAAGCCCTTTACACATACTCCATTGAAATCACTACTGTCTATGTCATAAAACCTTCCATAAACTCATGATAGTAATCGCAATGGCAACACTAACCTTATCCTTCTCTGCACTCCCATGCCTCAGTGCCTGGCCTGTAGCTTTGTTTATAAGGGCAAATGCAGGAAATCCTGCATCATCCTTGGCTTTCACACTCCATGAAGTATCCATGATCCATTGCTGCAGATCACAAACATATAATCAAGCAATCATTTCACACATATACAAACACTAACCTCAGTCACAAAACCTTATTAGGGTCTGGTTCATTTACACAGACACGTAGACCATAAACCAATATCTGCCATCGACCAAATTTGGGTCTCGTTCACAGAGAGAAAGAGATCTTTACCAACCTGCGTTGGGTCTGATTCATTTGCTGGTGCCATGACAGCACTGCCATTTCTGGCAGCCAAGAAGAAATCGGGATTGGCTTCACAGTATATCTTGACGGTCTCTCCTTGAACGGATGGCGGATACTGACCCCCGTGAGGAGCCTGGTGGGGCTCAGGGTGGTGGTGTCCAAATGGGTTATGCATTCTGTCTGACCTGCATACACAACATTCATAGACACCTCAAATCACAGAGATTATAACTGCTCAGCCATGGAAATCAATGCAAACAGTGCAACTTCTTAAAACCCAACATAACAACATTACTCTGCTAAATGCATGAAAATAATAACGACTGGAAACATGTCATAGATTACCTGAGGAAAAGAAAACAGGTTGAGAAAACGGCAACAACAAAACTATATAGAATAACTAGCTGGGCTGGTTGGAAAAACTTGCAAAGCAGCTAACTATGTGCGTTATATAGTAAAATGAAGCCTTATTTATAGAGACAACAGCAGATAATGGCGGTGTTTGGAGCTTGTGCAAACGCCCCCTCAACTGGCCGGATTCCGGCAAACCAGATCTGGTTCAAATTCCAATTTCTAGTGGTAAAATCGGAATTTTAGTGATTCGGGTAGTTTTAAATTTAAATTCAACATTCATGATTATCTTAGTGGCCTAAATTCTTAATTTTAAAATTAAAATTATGTATATTGGTTAAATTTAGATGTCATTAGTAGAAATTGGATTTTTAAGTAAGATTTAGTTTGCCAGATTTTAGGGGCTTTTTGGTTAGCACTTATATTACTTCGTCCACCGTTAACCAAAACCTAAAACGCTTTTAACTTGCTAGAATTAGGCATAGCTATTTTTAAATAGTATTTAAATAATAATTTTAGTTATTTAACTAGTTTTAAAATTAGATATTTAATCTAGAATAAGTAATTACAATTACTGAAATTACAAAATTACAAAAATAACAATTTTCATAAACCAATTTCCATAAAAAATAGTAATTACTGTAATTAAAAAATTACAAAAATAACAATTTTCATAAACCAATTTCCATGAGAAATGAGTTGAGTATTTTAGTTTTATTTTATCTTATTGGTTACAAAGAGTAAAATCAACTTTATAAGTTTTGTATTATTTTACGTTTTTTTTAATTTCACTAAAATTGTAATATAATTTGAAATTTTGAGTAAAATTTTTAAAATATGTTTGGTAAAAGGTATAATTTTTATTTTATGCTATTTGTATTTTATAATTTTGGTATAATTTTGATTTTATGTTATTTTGAATTTTATAATTTTGGTGATTCGGAGGAGCAGGGGTTGTAGTTTCTTAGGGAGTTGAATTTTAAACCTGCGAGGATTTATCTTTTCGATGGATTTTTTTATCTGAGTTTAGCGATTTTTTTAATTTACATTTTAATTTATTCAAATCATGATATTAACCATTTCAAAACTTAAATAGCTTATTTTTTATATAAATTTAATTATAATGATTAACTTATTAACAAATCATGGTATTAATAAAATTGCGAAGATTATTATGATTGAATATGGGGGATATTTTGGAAGTAGGCGTGGAGATCGATCTTTGACCAGGCGTGAAGCTGGGTTTTGCTTGCAGGTTTTTGCCAGATCGTGAGCTGGGCGATCTCATGGAGGGGCTGCGTGCTCTGAAGGGCGTGGAGGTGATCTTTGGGCTGCATGCATGCTCAGCCTGTAGAGCTGTGCTGGACTGGCTGGGCATAGGAGGCCTCCATGCTCTGAAG